>CABFPE010001934.1:0-19562 GCA_900660155.1 Hofstenia miamia
AAGTCCTTGTAGGAATGTTGTTTTATTCGTATCTTGGGAGTTTTATTTAAATAAAATATAAAATAACAATCATTTGAGAAAGCAAAGTTTCCAAAATATTTCTGTTTCAATAGATGATATTTCTACAATAGACAATATTTCTACAATAGACGATATTTCTGCTTCAAGAGACGAAATTTCTGCTGCACTACAAAGTTATGCACCCAATGAAAAAATAAAGAACTTCATCCTCACTGTCAGATGAAATGATATAATGCAGAACGTTACTGACATTTAAAGATAAGTTTTCAATTTACTAAAGCACGTTAGTAACAATTTTAGGAACGCTAAAATCCACGTCGAGGAAGTTGCAGGTTTTTAAAATTACTAATACTCTTCATTTAGGAAATCACCCGAATTCTACATAATGGTATAAATTAATCCATGTGTGGATATGATAAACTAGAATTAGCAATCAAGCATTCATTTAAAGAACTGGACATAATGTAAATGACAACTAGAAGCGCTCTGCGGCCTTTCGATCATCAACCTAATCAATAAGCCCTAAGTAATCAGCCTTGTGTCAACAACTGATGCACTTTTAAAGCTAAAGAGAATCGGAGATCTTCACTTGAAGTAAATAAATTCTTAGGTATGGTTTGCTTAGGCCCTTCTAAAGCTTTTGATTCTATTAATCGTAGCACACTCATAGAAAAATTTGATAACTAGTTATTTGAAGCATAAATATCATATATTAAAAGTAAGCAATGGTTTTTTCAGATTGACAAACTGTACTAATCGTGTTCTTCAAGTAAAATTTCTTGGTCCCTTTTTTCAGTATATATGTAAATGATATACATTATTTACATATATACCGAAAGGAAGGGGACCAAGAATTTTTTTTTGGGGAACACCATTATTAAAGATAGCATATATGCACATGACGACTGATCGTAATTTAATTCAATACGCCAATGATACATGCAATATCAGCAATAATAAATCCATGCATCTGGCAATTGAATCTATAGCATTAAATTGTAACAAATTATATATGTATTTCAGGATGCACAGTTTGCCTATAAAAGAAGTTTAAGCTGAATTTTGTATTTTGCAGCGCACTAAAAATAGATACGATGTTTAACAAAACAATTTACCTTAACTATTTCCTTCAACGGGGTATCAGCTTCACTGGGTCACTAGAGAAGTTCAAAACCGACATTAGAGAACATCTGCGTATATTGACTTCAACCCGCTTCAACATCGACAATTCGTGCACCTTCTATTTGGAGTGTCATAATTGTTGTTATTGAACTTAATTTCTTTTCTTTTTTTTGTACACATAGATAAAAATCCCTATATACAAAGGGTAATTATCACATTATTGATAGATCGCAAGGAATTCTTGTGAGATGAGACTAAAACAGCCTACTCATGAAAGTATTTCTCGATTTAGCATTTGTAGTAGGAATGGCTAATACTAATCCGTCTATTTTATAACAACATTTGCGCTACCATCACAACTTGTTCAAATTTCGAAATATCAGACGGCCATTATTTTTTGCTATAATCGCCACCGGGCTTAAATCGAGAGTAATCTCTGCTACTATTTGCACTACTATTTGTCTTAGTCGAAGCAATGTTTTGCAACAATTTATAAAATTGTACAATGTAGTGTAACGCATCCTATTAATAAAAACGAATTTAAAATCAAATGTGTCAAAATCTATATTTTCTATACTGTAATATATTTCTATTGATTTTTCAAAGCGTTTTGCTGAGTTTTGTTGTGTAGAATTACTCTTAAATATTGAACAAGTAATTATGTCAAAGAATCTTTATTTTTTATTATAGTATTTGCAATTTCATGGATTTGTTAAAAATGGGTACTTGACTATTTGTCAATAATTAATAAGTACAACATTTAATTTTCCTGCCAATTATATCTTGTTTTTCTATGCTATTGTGTTGAAATTTTGCATTGTCTTTCAATTTGAGAGTTACATTGAAATTCATCTGGAGCTACATATAATCAAAATACGTTGATAACATTATCTCAAAATCATATATTGAAACAAATCTAGCAAATTCATGTCAGGCTTACCGATTTAATTAAAGCAAATATTTTTACACCTCAATTACAAAAGAGAAAAATGTTACTACTAATATTCAATTCGATTTTTCATGTACATTGTTTATCAATTAGGGTGAAAATTGTTGTTCACTAACAAATAAAAGAATGAGTAAATGCTTTAATGTTCCGTTAACTTTCATTAGAATATATTATTTGATTCACTGTGTTGTAACACAATCTAAAAATGGTTACAGTTATTTTAAAAATATTTATGCATAAATGCCTTCATATCTAATATCTCTTTTAAATGGAGAGAAAATTAATTGGCTATTTGCATATATTTTGCTAGGGCTTAAAAATTTTTATTACAATACTTTTAGTCCTTCGGGAAAACTAGTTCAAATTGAGTATGCCTTATCGGCAGTGGCTGCTGGTGCACCTTCTGTTGCCATAAAAGGTATGTCGAACCATTGTATATAGAGAAAACTCTTTTAACTTTAGCCAGAGATGGAGCAGTTATTGCAACTGAAAAGAAATATAAATCAAATCTTTACGATGAACACTCAATTTCAAAAGTTGAAGTTATTACTCCAGAAATCGGAATGGTGTACAGTGGAATGGGACCAGACTACCGTGTTCTAGTGAAAGCTGCTCGCAAAATTGGCAGAAATATAAACTCATGTATGATATGGAAATTCCTACAATTCAATTGGCTCAACGTGTAGCTGAAGTGATGCAGGAATATACTCAGAGTGGGTAAGTCACTTGCAAGTGACCTTCTGTAATTAAAATTGTAATTTTAGCGGCGTTCGGCCTTTTGGTGTGTCATTGTTAATTGCAGGTTGGAATACTACAACAAATGGTCCAATGGTTTTCCAATGTGATCCTTCGGTTTGCAATTCATTATATTCTTTATCTAGTTAACTATTCCTTTCAATTTATTTTATTCACTTAGTTTTTTATTTCTTTGGTTAATGATAATGTCAAAAAAATTTTTATCGTAATTGACCCTTAAGTTGTTTTTTAATCCTAGTTTATAGATGTGACCTTGTTTCCCCAAATGAATTTTCAACCTAATACATTCGACAATTCGAGTACTTAAGCCCAACTCGATTTAGTTTTATTTTAATCTATCAAAGAATCCATCAACCTTTCGTTATTTGGGCTTGCTTTCTCTTATTTAGTTCTAAATAATATATTTCTTTCGTACATTTATAGAGTTTTTCAACACTGTTATATGTACCATAGTCTGATGAGAAAACAATGTCTAATTAAAAGTTTTAACTCAACAAATATTAAGTTAAGTTCCTAACTCCACTTGGAATCGACTGGAAACCTTGGTTAGCTATAGGTATCAGCAAATACCAAAATGACTGGAAAGCTTTACAAAAGTAAATATGTTTGTATAAAACAGTTTATGGTAATTTATGCACTAGGTAGAAGTCGAATACATTTTCGTGGTGATGTCATGTGCTCATAGTTTTTGGAGAATGGAAGAAAATCATTTGCATTGGAAATGTCATGCTATTACGATGGCCATAATTTGCTCATATTAAATGGGTTTGTATAAAACAGTTTATTGTACATATTGAATTTAAAAAATTTCGAGATTTGTGTTTTGATCATTTGCTCTGTGGAGGAGGGAATGGCCGCTTTATGAATAAGTCTTTAATGAAACTGTGCTTCTGAATTCTGAAAAAATTAAGAGTTTGCATACCCCCATTCCTCCTTGAATCCATCACTGGTTACATATTACTTCAGGCTTCTTAGTTAGCTGTTGGCGACATATCTCTTAGTTTATTGATGTGAACATCGCCGAACTTGGGTTAACAAACCCCTATCAGGGCACTTAAATTCTGAAATTTACACTCACCAACACCAATAATTCTAAGATCATAATGTAGCCAAGATGATAAAGAACCAATATATTGGAAGTTGTCAGATGAAGAAAAGTAATGAGAAATTAAGGTAAACAAGGAGAAATTAAGGTAAACAAGATAAAACCAATTTTTTGAAACTAAGGAAACCTGAAATATATTTCGCAACAAAGACCCGATTGACGCGGTGCTTGTTTCTATACTAGTTTACCTGTGAGAAATGCCACCATTTTTACATCAGAGAAACAAATCGACATCTTCAAATTCGTTTTAATGAATACCTATCAATTTGCACTCAACAACGTCAGAAAAAAACGTCAATAGTTTTAAAATCGTAGTGAAAACAACAAATACTAAGATTTCTGAAGCCATAATTAAAAACTCGAATAAACAATGATCAATGAATGAACCAATCTGCTGTAATACTATGCAATCAAAGGTGTTGTCATACAAGAAAATTTTCTTCCCACAAAAAAATAAAAAACTGAAAAATCTATATTTGACCCCAAATAAAGAATGTTTTTACTTTAGCCACACTGTTAAAATTTTTTGTCTTATATGCTGCAATGCAGAATATTGTCTGTAACTAATTCATTATGCTAAATATTAGGCCTATGTTGCGTGTGATACTAGTATTTTATTAATTTTATAATAAATATGTTGCGATTTTATGTTGCTATCAATCTTCAATATCTGAAAATCGGAAGGGGCATATATGTATACATATATGTATATATATATATATATATATATATTTCCAGCTTTTTGCTATGGAAAATGCAAAAACATTGCATTTGGCAGGAAACGGTCCGAAATTTCTAAGGCATTTAGTGGGAATCGCACTTTTTCCCCCAAAACCCTATTTTTTGGCCATTACTCCCGCAGTATTCACTCGAACTTAAATATATTTACCATGGGGGTAGGTAAATTAAAGGGACACTACCCTGCGAAATTTCAAAAATTTATATTTGGAAACGGTTAAGATGAGGTTTTTAAAAAACATTTAGCGGGAGATATAAATATATAAATATATATATGATATATATATATATATATAATATATATATATATGTATTATCAAAACGATAGCCATTTACCCATATAAAACTGTATGCACCACCAGTGGCAGTAACGGTGAGTCACTGATTTTGAACTTCACGTATTTTTGTAGTTGGCACAGGAATAATGATGTACAAGCTCATTGCCTAAATTATTACTGAATTTTTCATGGATGTATTAATTTGTCTGACTAAATAGTCACACTTCCATGCCAATGAAGACTTTTTATGCCTTTTTCTAAACTTATTCCTGTGATAATAAATACAATCTTCTAAATATTATTTGGATATTTGGATAACGTTTCATTAAACATAAAACAAACATAAACTAACTGGAATCATTATGGTGATATTTTTTACAAAAAAAACTTATTACAAAAGAAATTTATATTCGTTGTTTATAATGTAAATGTATTTAAAAATATTTGATAAAATTTTTTTGAAATCATTTTTAAGCCAAACTCGAGTAATGGCTAATAATGAAACAATAATGGCGCCATCAATGGCAGATGAATCATTGTTGCTTGGAAATTTTTTTATCATATTTAGATAAGCAGTAGAACGTTAAATTGAATTGTAATGTAATTGGGACTCAATGCAATTGTATAAGAGTGGGCGAGACTTCATTCATTATATCATTACATTCATTAAATTTGACTCTACAACTTAGTTTAAGCAAACTGCATGGTTTGAATTTGATATTCTAGGATACTATATATAAGTGAATTACAATTTTGCAGTCTACTGGTAACGGATGAAAAGATTAGAATCTTTGTATTCCATTCAGAAAGAAATTTTTGAATTTGCTTGGAACCACACAAATAGAAATTAGTTTTAACAGTCTCTTTTGTGAAACTATCCATATATATCCATAAAAATATATAGCAATCTTGAAAAAATTCACGGAGAGTTGCACTCAAGGACATTTGAAAGAAACTAACAACTTCAAAATTATATTTTGAAAATCATTTGATTAAAGTATAAAAATCTATGCACTGCTATTATTTAACAAATAACCCAATTAGAATCAATTACGTATAATTCACAAATAGTACGCAATTCAAGTGTTTGCAAACTGTTGACTTTTTTCCATTATTATTATGTATATTGTCTGTATAATATCTGCTACTACAAATTCAACAGAATGGGCATTAAATACGTTTATTGCTGAACCCTATGTAGGATAATTTTGACTTAGTTGAAGCATTCTTTTATCTGCGCCCTTGAATAAGCATGTCATTGAGCTGTACTTTTCAATAAACTTTACTGTATAAATCACATGTTTAATTGAGCAAAAGCAGACGTCAAGAATCTGAAAGTACAACTGGCTTTCATATAAAAGATGCGATTCTGCTTATTGGCTTCTGTACACTATTTTGGGCAATAACAACTTAAACACTAAAAGGAAGTGCTAGCCATTTTCTAATCATTTCCTTTAAAGAGAGTTTGCTGCCTAATTGAAATGTTGTTTTTGTAGTGCCTTTGATAGATTCATTGAATGATCCCAAATGTAATCAAAATGAAATGACACATGTTTCTTCTTCATTTTACTCATTTTATACTTTTTTAAGACAACCAGTAGTATTCCCATTTGTGTGCAATACTAGTAAATTACAATTTTAACATAGAAACGAGCTTAATTATTAAATGTGTTTGCTTTGATTAAATGGAAGCCAATAATGACAATTTATAATTAAGTATAACTTCAAATAATTTTGTTAATGTTCATAATGAGAACAATTTTTATTAAAAAAATAAACAACTAAAACGTAGAATCTTGCCTTATGAAAATTGTATAGCCCATAGTGACAATTTACAATAAATTTGGCATGAAATGCATGAAAACATTGTTATAGAAACAATGGCGATTGCGTTGCAACTCTTTGCTTGTTAAACAAAACATACTTGAACGTGATATATTCAGCAAAGTTCAGAGAATGGACAATTTTCTGGAATTAATAACATGCTCTGTGTGCTTCGAGATTTATAGAAAACCTGTAATCTTAGGCTGTCTTCATTCTTTATGCATGGAATGCTCTCACAAATTGGCAGGAAATACAAATTTAATCAAATGTCCTTTATGCAATACACGAGCAGAATTGAATTCAAAAAAACATGACTTTCGCACAGCTGAATTGGTTACGTTTTACAAGACAGTTGAAAGTGCACCAAATCGTATTAACTACTGTGATGAGTGCAAGAAAACAACTGAACTAGATAAAGCTCATATATGCAAAGATTGCAAGACAGTTTTGTGCATAAACTGTTGCATTAATCACAAGACTCATCTACTTTATGCTTTAACTTCACAACAACATAATTCCTACTGTGAGGAACACAGTGAAAAACTGAAATACGTTTGCAATGATCCTAAGTGTAAAAATTTGCTTTGTGCAAGTTGCATGCTTAAATCTCATTCTGGTCATGATTACAGAACAATTAAAAACCAAACAGAGACGTTACAGTGTGATATTAAAAAGCATGCTAAAAACTTAGAAAAACAAATTGAACAATTAAGAAAAGACGTCAGCAATTCCAATAAAGATGTAATGGAAATTGAAAAAAACATCAATGAGGTTGACTTGCATGCACGCAAAAGGCGGGATTTTATCATTGATGAAGCAAATTGTGCTTATAAGAAACAGAGAATTGAAATGAGTAATATCCAAAGTAAATTGATTGAAAATATTCAAGAGAATGCGGCGATATCAGTGAAATTGGAAAAGAATATATCAAATTTATTAAAATCTAAAAACGTTGACCTCTATAAAGTGGATTATTATGATGTGAATCACATCAATGCAGCAGTCACTTTTCAAAAAGAGAGAAATGACTTACAATTTGTGAAAGATCAATTATTGGAGTATATTTCAAACACTTCTAATGAAAGTGATATAAAAGAACGTGTACATTCCTATGTTGGAAATTTCAAAATGAATTGGAAGAATGCATTATATTATGAAAAATCAATGAAGCCTCAATTATTAGCAAGATATTTGCCAATTGAAGGAGAATTGCAGGATATTTTGTATGACAATAAACGTGATGAGATTTATTCAACTTATTATAAAAACGGTAAATGCTATATTACTAAAACTTTAAAAGGTGGTAGCACTAGAAAATTTGGCATTGGATCCGGGGATATAAAAGGGTTATCACAACTAACCAATGGTAACTTACTAGTATTGATCAACCAATTTTTTTATTACAGCTCTAGGCTAATAGAAGTAGATGATGAGTTAACACAATCAAAACCATTTCCTATTTCATTTTGTGATGTTAAAGATATTTCATGGATGTGTTCAAGTCCTTGTAGGAATTTTGTTTTATTCCTTTCTAAGAAAGTGTTGGATTTCTTTAAATACTGCATAAAATCCCAGTCATTTGAGAAAGCACATTTACCAAAGAAATATAACAAAGTATGTTCAATGAGTCTAAGTGAAAATTTAGATCATATTGCATTTAGTAGTTATGAAGAAATTCATTTGTTTTCATTTAAATCTCAAGCAGTTTTACGTTCGTTTGGAAAGTCAGAGAACATTGGATACCGTGGTGTTGCATTTCTAACTCAAAATGTTTTGATTGCAGGATGTAAAGATAAATCTCTAACAATATTTGACGTTACCAGCGGAAAACAACTGAGAAAGATTAAAAAGATAACAGATGAAAATAACAAGGAATATGAAATAAAAGAATGTCCATACTTTATATGTAAATAACAAGGAATATGAAATAAAAGAATGTCCAGTATTTATCTCTGCAAACAATGACTCATTGTTGATTTTTGAACAAGGAAATGAAATATTCAAACTCAAACTTTAGTGAATACTTTGAAAGTGGAAATCTAGTTAATTAAATAAATAATTTTATTAATATTTTTGAAAAATTAACATATTTAAATCTAACCTTTTCCATATGTTTGCGGATATAATTTTCAAAACAGCGCAAAATCTTCTTTTCACTGATTACTTAATTAATTTTTATAAATACGCTTGACTAAATGGGTGAAAAAAATTAGAATTTTCCAGATTTGTGCAATGAGGGTTTCTAATTTGAATTTTACGTTTTTTAATGTTGTTACAATATCGAGTGATATTATATCTTTCGATGCTTTTGAAAGTTTTTTTAAACTTTTTTTAATTTGTAAATTTGGTTGTTTGCTAATCTTTTACGTCAATTTTTTAAGCTAATTACTTTAAGGTCATCATAGTTATGATTTTATTATTCCCCATATTGCATAATCTTAAAATATATTATAATAGAACTCTTGATATATTTTGTCTTAAAAAATTTGGATCTGGTCCCTTTTTGGTCCCGGTAGTAATTAGCATCCTTAATTTTGCTAATACAAACAAAGTTAAAATTTTTCATTTGATGACAAAAATATTCAATGTAACTAAACATGGCCAAACAAAATATGTTGCTGAAGATTAACACATTAAAGTAACTCATGAAATTAATATTAAGCACATTATTTGTAAACAAATAGAATGTTTAAGTTATAGCTTACTAGAATTATTAATATATGCACATATCCTACATTGGAGAACTTAATGCAGAATTTAATGAAAAAACTGAAAGAATTTGACTAAGGAGAAGAGTGAATTCTATTATGAAAACTGTATGAAACTTCAACTATTAGCAAGATATCAATTTGAAGGAGGACTGCAAGATATTTTCTATGATAATAAACGTGATGAAATTTATTCAATAAATTATGAAAACGAAAAGTGCTATATTACTAAAACTTCAAAAGGTGGTAGCACTAGAAAATTTGGCATTGGATCTATTACAACTGCTTATCACAGCTGCCCAATGGTAACTTACTAGTATTGATCAACTTTTTTATTTGCACCTCTAGGCTAATGGAAATAGATCATGAGTTAAGAGAATGAAAACCATTTCCAATTTCATTTTGTGGCTTGAACCATATTTCATGCATGTGTTCAAGTCCTTGTAGGAACTTTGTTTTATTCGCCTCTTCTAAATTGTCAAGTTTTTCTAAATACTTTGTAAAATTACAATCATTTGGAAAAGCAAAGCTTCTGCAAGGATATAGCAAAGTACGTTCAATTAGTCTAAATGAAAATTTAGATCATATTGCTTTTCGTAGTTTTAATGGGAATTATTTGTTTTCATTTAAAACTCAAGTCTTCTTACGTTTGTTTGGTGAATCAGAAAATTTTCAATACTTTGGTGTCGCATTTCTAACTCAAAATGTTCTGATAGCTGGTTGTAGTGATAATTTTCTAACAATATTTGAAGTAAGCAACGGCTGAAAACAACTGATAAAAATTAAGAACATAACAGATGAAAATAACAAAGAATATAAAATAAAAGAACAGCCAATATTTATATCTGCAGCCAATCACTCATTGTTGATTTTTACTCAAGGCAATGAAATATTCAAACTCAAACTTTAATGAATTCATTGAAAATTGAAAACTAGATTTCTAAGTAAATATTTTTTATTCATATTTTTGAGAAATTGATTTTTTCAAGCTTTGTACAATAAAGTTACTAGTTTTCCTACCTTATATAGTACCATTTGTAAACAAATAGAAGTGGATGATAACTCAACTAAATCAAAACGTTTTCCAATTCCTTTTTGCCATGTTAAAGTGACATTATAAAAAATTGTTGAAGTCTTTATAGGAATGTTGTTTTATTTGTATCTAGAGAGTTTTTTAATACAGCATAAAATCACAATCATTTGAAAAAGCAAAACTTTAAAATTGTTTCTGCCAATAT
Source organism: Hofstenia miamia (assembly GCA_900660155.1). NCBI lineage: Eukaryota > Metazoa > Xenacoelomorpha > Acoela > Hofsteniidae > Hofstenia > Hofstenia miamia. The sequence goes on from CABFPE010001934.1 coordinate 10,740, forward strand.
ATGATATTTCAACAATAGACGATATTTCTGATTCAATCGACAATATTTCTGCTACACTATAAAGTTATGCGCCCAATTAAAAAATAAAGAACGTCCTCATCACTATTCTACGAAGTGACATAATGCAGACCGTTGCTGACATTAAAGATAAGGCTTCAAATTTACCTAAACATGGTAGTAACAATTTTTGGAACACTAAAATCTACTTCGGGGAAGCTGCACCATTTCCAAATAACCACAACCTCACCAAGAAAGCTACTGAGCTAAACATTTTCTTTCACCAAAATTGTAAATTATACAGTTTTTAAAATTACTAATAATTTAAATTTAGGAAATCACCCAAATTTTACATTGTTCACACATGATGGCATACATTACTCCATGCGTAAGCAAGCAACAATGGCCTTAGCAATCAAGCATTACTTTGAAAACCCGCACTTAGTTAACCGCACACAACGTAACCCATCAATTAATCCCATGCTACACAAAGAACCCCAGTACAAAATTCTTTAATAATTTTGAGTAACTTTAAGAAACTGTTTACATTTCTTTGCAACAAATTGGCAAGCTTTTGAGGAAATTAGGGAAATTTTTTTATGAGCATGCTATTGCAAAGGGGGCTCATCCGGGGTGCTAAAAAATTAAGTCTTTCAAAGATAAGTGCAGTAAATGTATTTTGGAAAAAGGTTATAGTGCACTTATGAAGTGTAACAACTGCAGTTATTTTGCACTTTTTCATTAGTAAAAAAGTCGTTAAATTGTAAAGTTTTTCACCTATTGCTTTCAAAATGGTTGTTCTGAAGCCAATTGTCAAACATTTATTTTTTTTTAAATTAATAAACACGGATTTTAAAAAAATTCACCATGTGAAGCAAATGAATTGCATTTGTATTAAAAGAATTTCAATTTGTTTCTTGGGAAAATAGACTACAAAAACGAAATGGCCTCATTACTTTGTGCATTCGGATTTATTAAATACTAGATACATACGAAGAACATCTATGGTACACAGGAACCTACTATTTTAAATGACATAGCTTAGTTTGGCCAAATTATGAAACTAAATTTGTGGCAGTTAAATTCAATCACAAATCCAAAATCACAACTTGAGTATGGCTTCTACATATCATAAAGCAAAACAAAAGCAACTATCCTAGAGCAGTTAGGTAGTGAGCAATTGTTCAGGAATCATATTTAAAAATAATTGCACTTATTACAATAAGTCATTTTATTGCAATTGGAAAATACATTTATTTATTTTTAAATATTTAGTCAAAGATAATAGTGCAATTAATTTTTTAACCCACCGGGGTCATCAATGCTAGACAAAGCTGTGGAATCCTGATCTCAAAGGGGGTGTTGTAGAGTTACTAAATAAAATTTTTGTTTCTACAGGAATAAGTGAACTATAGGCTCTCATCATTATGTGCCTGACTGAGTTCTTTGGATTTTAGTTGTGGATGAAGTGCTTGGAATAAACACAGTATCTCCATTGATGCTACATTTATTGCACAATTAAATAATCAGTTTAAGGGTAATTTTGTAAATGGTACTATTCTTTGAATTCACAATGTAGGGTGGAGGGATGACATGAAATTTTTTCTCATTTAGTAGAAGTATTCAAATTCTATAAGGAAAACATATTCTTTCCAATGGTAACCTTTAAGAAATTATTGAACACAAGCAATGCTTAGTGGAATTTAAAAGCTATTATAGCCCTTATTTTTTCATATTAATTCCTGATACAAAACAGTCCTTAGACAGGATAGTTAATTTGTAAGTTATCATTGGGGCAAGTACTAATTGCCAAATCAAATGTATAATTGCAAGAATTATGATGACTTTTCATCAGTCCTACGACTTTGTAAGATGACATCAGAATCATTTATAAAACATTGGAGGTAGTAAAACAGGCCGAGGCGACGGGCATATTCGACCCTTTGACCTTGGCGTGCATGGCTATGATGCCTTGAGGTGCTTTTAAATTTCATGAAATCCGGTAAAATTACCGGCCGTTTACCGTCCAAATTATAAACAGGGAATACTTTGCTTAGTTTGGGAAGAATTTCTATGAAAATCTAAAGTTCAAAAAAAATTTATAGTATGAGCAATTTACTAAACGAGCAATTATATTTAGCTTTAGTGAAATATTACTTAAATTTTATTTGTGGACTTATAAGTTATTCAATGCTAAGCGGGGTCAAATGCTACACCAATGTTTTATATATTTTAACTATCATGCAATGTAAACTAACTAAATAAAAACGTTCACAATTTTTCATTCACTGAAATTGAAAACAGCTGATTAAAGTTATAGAAAATAACTAAATTGTGCTTTGCTAGAAATATAGTTATAATAGATTGAAATTTGCATTATGCAATATCAGCTCTATGAATCGACATGTGTAAAAACAGCTTATGTTTATATATATATATATATATATATATATACAATGTACTTGCATAGATTATATTTATTGTTTTTTTATTTGTAACGCTTTTATTCCTGTACTGTACGTATACAATGCAAATATAATTTACCGGCCAAAACCGGTCGGTATTAGCTGTTGTCGGCCAACTACCGTCCCCGGCCTTAAATTTCCGGCCGGTTCCAACTCTGCATTTTCTTAGTAATAAATCTGTTATTTTTTTAATTAACTTGATGTTATTTGAATTAAAGAATTTATATGATCTTTGAATTTTAGTTGATTGTCAATTAACTCTCCTAAATATGTTATTCAGTATCACCATTCATGCTACATTTATTGCACAAATAAATAACCAGCTTAAAGATAATTTTGTAAATGGTACTATTCTTTGCATTCACAATGTAGGGTGGAGGGATGACATGAACTATTTTCTCATTTAGTAGAAGTATTCAAATTCTATAAATTTAATTATATATATATATATATATATATATAATTTTTAGTGTAATTGCATTTTGTACTGTGCTTTATGCACGAATAAATACTCTCTCTACCAAAATTTATATTGCAAGACATTAAAAAAAATTGTAGTAGAGTTTATTAAAATCAGTGATAGAAAAATTCATTTATACAAACAAATGTTGTTGGTTGACATATGAATCGCATTTTCAGATTTTAAATATTCATCACCAATTTTATAAGATGTTAAAAGAACAAATAGAGCAGTTGAAAACAGACATCAACTTTTCCAAGCAAGACATAATGCATATTAAAAATGACTTCAAAAAGCTTGACTTGCTTGCTTGCAAAAGGCGAGATTTTATCATCAATGAAGCAAACTTGGCTTATGAGAAACACAAAAATGAAATGACTAAAACCGAAAGTGAAATTATTAACAAAATTCAAAGAAATGTAGTGAATTCAGTGAAATTGGAAAATAGTCTATCAGATTTAATAAAATGCAATGACATTGACCTCTATAAAGTGGATTATTATGATGTGAATGACCTCACTGCAGCGGCCACTAATCAAATAGAAAGAAATGATTTACAATTTGTGAAAGAAAAATTATTGAAAAATATTTCAAGCACCTCTAATGAAAGTGATATAAAAGAACATGTGCATTCCTATGTTGGAAATTTCAAAATGAATTTTAAGATAGATAAAGAATCTTACGAAATTTGTTTAGAGAATGCATATTATGAAAAATCAATGAAAACTCAATTATTAGCAAGATATTTGCCAATTGATTGACTATTGCGGGATATTTTGTATGATAACAAACGTGATGAAATATATTCAGTAATTTGTGATAATGACGATGAATGCTTTATTACTAAAACTTCAAGGAGTGGTAGCACTAGAACATTTAGCATTGCATTCGTATCAGATTTCATTTCTTCGATCTATGGCAACCACTTATCACAGCTGCCCAATGGTAACTTACTAGTATTGATCATTTTTGATTATGAAACTCAGAAGCTAATAGATAATAATAATCTTAACTTAATATTAATGAGTAGGATTAATAAAATATCTCCTCGTAAACTAATAGAAGTAGATGATGAGTTAACACAATCAAAACCATTTCCCATTTCATTTTGTGATGTTAAAGAAATTTCTCAGATATGTTCAAGTCCTTGTAGAAATTTTGTTTTATTCTTTTCTTGGAAATTGTCGAGTTTTTTTAAATACTGCGTAAAATCCCAGTCATTTGAGAAAGCACATTTACCAAAGGAATATGATGACATTGACTCAATTAGTCTAAATGAAAATTTAGATCATATTGCATTTAGTAATTTCAAGGAAATTCATTTGTTTTCATTTAAAGCTCAAGCAGTTTTACGTTCGTTTGGAAAGTCAGAGAACATTGGATACAGTGGTGTTGCATTTCTAACTCAAAATGTTTTGATTGCAGGGTGTGATGATAATTCTCTAACAATATTTGACGTTACCAACGGAAAACAACTGAGAAAGATTAAAAAGATAACAGATGAAAACAACAAAGAATATGAAATAAAAGAATGTCCAGTATTTATATCTGCAAACAATGACTCATTGTTGATTTTTGAACAAGGAAATGAAATATTTAAACTTAAACTTTAATGAATTCATTGAAAGTTGAAAACTAGTTTTCTAAATAAGTATTTTTTATTCATATTTTTAATAAATTGATATTTTTGCAGCATTATACAATAAAATTTCCAATATTGCGACTTACAATATTCATTGTAAACTACTAGAAGTATTTGGTAACTTTCATTCAAAACGCTTTCCCATTTCTCTAAGTTAAAGACATAACAAAAATTTGTTCAAGTCCTTGTAGGAATGTTGTTTTATTTGTATCTTGGTAGTTTTTTTAAATAAAATATAAAATCGCAATCATTTGAGAAAGCAAAGTTTCCAAAATATTTCTGTTTCAATAGACAATATTTCTACAATAGACGATATTTCTGCTTCAAGAAACGAAATTTCTGCTGCACTACAAAGTTATGCACCCAATGAAAAAATAAAGAACTTCATCCTCACTGTCAGATGAAATGATATAATGCAGAATGTTGCTGACATTAAAGATAAGTTTTAAATTTACTTAAGCACATTAGTAGCAATTTTAGGAATTTTAAAATACACGACGAGGAAGTTGCACCATTTCCGAATAACCACACCCTCACCAAGAAAGCCGCAGAACTAAACATTTTCTTTCACCAAAATTATAAATTATTAAATTACTTAGTTTTTAAAATTACTAATACTCTTCATTTAGGAAATCACCCGAATTCTACATAATGGTATAAATTAATCCATGTGTGGATATGATAAACTAGAATTAGCAATCAAGCATTCATTTAAAGAACTGGACATAATGTAAATGACAACTAGAAGCGCTCTGCGGCCTTTCGATCATCAACCTAATCAATAAGCCCTAAGTAATCAGCCTTGTGTCAACAACTGATGCACTTTTAAAGCTAAAGAGAATCGGAGATCTTCACTTGAAGTAAATAAATTCTTAGGTATGGTTTGCTTAGGCCCTTCTAAAGCTTTTGATTCTATTAATCGTAGCACACTCATAGAAAAATTTGATAACTAGTTATTTGAAGCATAAATATCATATATTAAAAGTAAGCGATGTTTTTTCAGATTGACTAAACTGTACTAATCGTGTCCTTCAAGTAAAATTTCTTGGTCCCTTTTTTCAGTATATATGTAAATGATATACATTATTTACATATATACCGAAAGGAAGGGGACCAAGAATTTTTTTTTGGGGAACACCATTATTAAAGATAGCATATATGCACTTGACGACTGATCGTAATTTAATTCAAAACGCAATGATACATGCAATATCAGCAATAATAAATCCATGCCTCTGGCAATTGAATCTATAGCATTAAATTGTAACAAATTATATATGTATTTCAGGATGCACAGTTTGCCTATAAAAGAAGTTTAAGCTGAATTTTGTATTTTGTAGCGCACTAAAAATAGATACGATGTTTAACAAAACAATTTACCTTAAGCAAAAGTATGGCTAGAATACAAATTCTGCAACAATGATTACTCAACAACCCGTACTTGAAATCTCCTTGTAATTTTCAGTAGGTTGTTAGATTTATTGTATATTATATTTTGATTTTTATGTAATTTTATGTATGTTTTTATATTTCTGACGTTATTCAGAGAAATTATTAGTTTTAATTGTCAATATTTATCTGAATAAGGAATATCTTATCTTATCTTAACTTTCTATTTTTCTACATAGGTGGAAGCAATTCGGGTTGACCTGCAAATAAGAACTCATTAAGAAAACAATAGTGCAATTTTCTCGGGTTAAGAATGTCTAAAGACTGGTTCCCCCTATGCTAACAATGCATCTACTCTTTACGTTGTTTTTGAAATTTTATTTAACAGATTTATTTGAAAAGCCCAAAGCGCCACTGGCATGCAAGATTTATAAGTGCATCAGTCTAACAGTGGCCTAGCATATAAATTATCAGCAGTTATTAATGAATTAAATGAAGTAATATGCATCAAAACTCGCTCAAATACATTGGCGTAGCCAGAAAAATATTGCAGTCAAAATTTTTGATGAGTTCATGGAAAATACAAAGTTTTATGGCACCCATTACAGACACAAAGAAATTTTATATTTTCAACAAAAAGGCTCAAATTTGAAATCCAAAATTTGAAAACTTGGAATGGCCATGGTTCCTTTTGGCCTCTCTGTCAATGCCTATGCGCAAATACCCTCAAAGCGCAACTCAAATCTTAGATATCTTTGCAGAAGAATCAGAGTCACAACCAAGTCACCCAATGTGACCCGGTGATCATGCGGTCAGATTTGATAACATTCCAAAATCTATTAAACATTTTTTATAGCTTAGAACATTGTTTGCAGGTTTTGATAAAAGTATTTTTTCATCTACAAAAAAAATTAATGTGGATCTGCACAGACATTAGAATGATTCACTTTGCATTTTGAAGTCGTAGTTCTAAGATCTCTCACACTTTAGATGTAAAAAAATTAAGCTATTGAAATACTTTATATGAAGCAAAAAATCCTAGCAAAGTATATGAAAGAATCTTCTATTTGCAAATATTTACTAAATTTAATGATTTCACTCTATTGTGATATTAAAGACAATTTAGATTTGAAAAATACCAATAACTTTTCTAGGATGTATTGCCAACTTCAGAAGACTTAGTTAGTCGAAGAATTCCCATGTTAGAAAAACACAGTTTCATCATCCATTCCTGACTTTATTGATTTTTCTTTTTTAACACGCTCACTGCAGGCCACGTGATGATGTGTTGATAGCTAGTGCCCTAACATAGAAGTAGATTCCTCACAAAAGGCGACTTACATTTTATAACAAATATCAATTAAAAGTGATAATAGAAGATAAATATGTGTATCACACTGTTTTTCTCGCGCTGGTGCGAAATTGGCAGTGAATGTGTTAAATAGTTCCTTTGTGTAATAACTTTGTAGGTTACTCAATATATATAGCACTTCTTCATCTAAATTGATATTGATATAAAATAGAATATACAAAGTTAAATGGTAAAATATATGCTTTTATCTGTTAATATTGTAGAATGGTGGTCTTGTGGTAGAGGCCAGTGCCATACTCAGGCAGCATTGTATTAACAAGATAAACTAATACAAACAACTGATGAAAGTACTAATTAAGTATGTCTTTCTATCTAATGAGAAACCATGAGCATGTTCATTCCATAAGTTATAACAGAACCAAGGCCACTGGCCAAAGTGATGAACCATTTCAAAGGCCTAACTCTCAGCTCATTTTAGATACAAGAAAATAATTGTCATAGCTACATGCAAACTGCACTTCCTATCTGTACTAATCCTTATACCTATTCCTACTTATCACTCAGACGAAGGGGATTAACAATTGATCATTTAAAGCTTCTGGTTATCCTACCATAACGCCTGAAGTGATACCCTAAGTGGTGATCATTACAACCATCAACATAATAAATAATAAAATATAGTATAGATAAATAAAAGAGCTAGGGTAGCAAACCTTAAATTAAGAAAATTCACACATTCTGGGTTTTTAGAAGTATTAGAAAATAATATAACTCACTTGTTATAAATCAAGCAAAATACAATGATGTCTGCAGTTCAATTTTATGTACGGTATGAATTCATCTCTGAGCCACCAATAAAATTACAAATAGATAATTATTCCTAATTATACAATAATGAACATAGAAATTATTACTAAATAGACCCTAATTGTTATTTTATGAATAGTAATGCAATTATACTACAATGTGAAATGAGATTATAGTTTATAATCATAAAAAACATATTGAACAAGTACTATAAATATAATGGCTTACACAAAACTATACTGATTTTCTACAACATATTTGGATACATCATAATTTATAAATTTTCAAAAATATTGATAGATGAGAAGCATTGCAAATTTGATGCATTTTGCAATTTGAATAGGTCTGGAATAAATGAATATGTATTAAATAAAAACGAGCTTTCCATTTTACTAGAAATAAATTTTGTATAAAAATGAAAATTCAATGTTAAATGTTAAAAAATTTATAAGATTTGATCATTATAAAGTTAAAAGGAGAAATATATATTAGGTATCTTGTAGACTTTAAGACAGCATTTTGGGAAATATTGAAACTCCTATATAATTATTTTCTAATACTGAATGATCATTAATAATTTTTTTATGTATATAATCCCAAATTATAAAATTTGAACATTTCAATCAATTAACAAAGAATATTATATCACATTCAAGTAATATTAACACTCATATTTAATTCCTAAATCTGTTGCAATTTCTTTTGATATTCGAATGTTTTTCAAGTGCTCTATTTGAGTGAGTGAATGTCG
>CABFPE010001935.1:2395-19558 GCA_900660155.1 Hofstenia miamia
GCGCTGCAACAAGCCCAAATGAGATTGTCCACATCGATCTGGAGCAACTGTCTCGTGATAGTGAGGGGTTTCAGTATCTCTTAGTACTCGTTGATCACTTCACTAAGTACGCCCGAATCATTCCCATGGACAGCACACTTGCCGAAAAAGTAGCTGATAAAATAGTCAAAGAGTGGATTTTAAAGTATGGTCCTATGTCTCATCTGGTTTCAGATCGTGGTCCGCAATTTGAAAGTAATCTAATGAAAACCCTTATGGCTGAATTGGAAATATTACATGACTTTACCACTGCGTACCACCCTCAAGCAAATGGAGTGGTGGAGCGACTCAATAGAACTCTGATAAAATTGATTAGAGTTGCAGTATCACGAGCAGCAGGAAAAAACTGGCGACGAGTAATAGAGGGTGTTGAATTTTTTTACAATACATCAGTTCACTCGACAACTGGGATAAGTCCCTTTAAAGCCATGTTCGGGCATGAAGCTCTAACTTCTCTATCTATGATGTACCCGAACTATTCCGAAATAACACTAGAAAGATATGTAAATCAACTATTAAGTGACATGCAGGAGATTCATTTAACTATAGTTCATAATGCCAACCAGTCATGTATAAGGCAGAAGCAAACATTTAATAAAAAATTAAATGTAATAAAAAATCAATGTGGTGATAAAGTATTCGCATATTTGCCCCATGTCACAACTGATCACAATCAAGTCAGGAAATTAGCCAATAATTGGCAAGGACCATTTACAGTAGAGAAAGTGCTCGACCATAACACATATACACTTAGTAATGGGAGAACTGTACACTTCCAGAGATTGAAACGAGCAATTAAATACATTGAAAATGTCATCATTGATGACAACAACGAATATACCTTAATTGATAATGGTGTTGATGAATATGCCACTTATGATAACTTAACAGAATTTGCTGAGGAAAGCTTAGATGATACCAATTTTGAACCTGAAATAATAGATAACTGTAGTTCATGAGTTTTGCCTTCAAGGCGCACTAGAGTTAATCAAACTTACAATCCCAATATTTGGGACCTTAACCTTATGTTTAGGAATGATACCGATAGGGAAGAAACGTGAGTCACCAGCTCCTCCGTCCCGTCGCCGCAGAGTGAGACGAAAGATGGAGGTTAGTCATGATGGTTCCTCCTCATCCAGGCGCGATGAGGCCCATAAACGAGGACGACATGAAGGTGCTGAGGAGAACCCTATACCGTGTGGGCGATACGTAGCTCCACGCTTAGGTGAGCAGATAGCATCTACACCGTCCTCATCTCGCTACTCCGTGGGGGGATACGTACCTCCACGCGCGTGAGCAGAGCTGGCACAATCAACTTCGCAAACTTTAAAACTTAAAACTTCACGTACCCCTTTTAGTGCAATTCAACCTGTAAATATATCCCCTAAGAGTGATTCGATAGCCCCCTCAACCTCCGATACTTCCGTTATGTCCTCAGTTAGGTCTCAGAAGATGGAAGAACGCAAGAAAAGGATGTCCACAGTTGGTGCAGATACATTACACCCTTATTTTATAGCTCCACGTCGAGCGGTGCATTATATTCGTGATGACATTTCCGAGGCTACTCAGAATCAATTACGATGGACCTACAACACCAAAAAGTTAAGTTGTTCAATTGATATAATACCTTTCATTATTGACGCAGAAAAACGCCCACTGATAAATTGTATTATTTGTTACGATTCTGGCATGCTCAAAGAAATCAGCCGGTTATATTGGCGAAGCACAGTACACGTTTCCTTTGATGAAGATTTTTCCATACATAACCTCTGCAAGTTTTTAAATAGTGGCAGTACCATAAGAAGCTTTGAATCAGTAAATATTGATTTCCCAAACCTGTTGGTCATCTATTTTTTGAGAATTCATGAAGTGCAAGATGAACAAATAATGGAGCAGATAGAAATTGCGTATCATATAGCCAAAGTTGAAGGAATACGTCTAGTAATAGTTCTCTGAGAAGAACATGAGGACAACATCCCCGAGGCGGTTGAAAGCTTGCATTACAGAATGGAAAATTTTCTCATTCTCTATCGATCTAACTACAGTCAGATTTCAATGCCAAACTCTCATGTGCCATCAGTTACAAAACTATTACTCACAGATCTTTTGTTATGTGAAAAAATCCCTTCCCATAAACTAGCTGTGGATAAAAAACTAATAATTGATACCATATTGCAGGCACAAACTTTGGAACTGCTTAACGTTACCACACTACACAACATAACAGACATGAGGGTCAGCTTTGCGTTTGCTCAAAGTGTTAAAACTTTACAAGAGATCCAAGATATATGGACAGAGGTAAAAGCCACAAAAAACCCCGAGTCCGACTGGCCCAACATCCACATCGAAAGCCCTAGCTCCCATTACCATCCGTCTGTCGAAAGAGTGTTACGAGAAATTAAATTTTCTTACGAAATTCAGGATCGGAAAAATTTCAAATCAATGTTATTTTCAGAAGATAGAGTACCCGATATTTACGCAAGAGGTGCCATCTGGATTTTGTCCATTTATCTGACAAGAGACCCCCACCTAACATTACCGATCAATCAAAACAAACGGAAATCTATGTCACAAACAGTGGTCCACGAAATTGCAATCTGTCCATTAACATGGAAGGTAAAAAATTGGCTACTACACAAATGCGTGCCGCCATCATCACCATGTAAAACCAACCGAGCGATGGATCACTACGAAAAATATTATGCCCAACTGGTGGGGGCGAGTAGTACAACAGGAAAAATGTCGATTATTTTGATTAGTAATAGATTGGGAATTTGTCCATCGGACATTAATATTTTCTCCAAAACTATGAAAAAGTACATGTGGGGAGCCACTGCCAAAACTAAGTTTGCTATCTTTTCTTCAGAGAATGCGCCGCTAAGCACCAAAAGATTAGTTGAAAGGAAACCTGGCTCCATGAAAACGTTTCTGGATTTAGTAAGAATGAGAGAAGTGATAGAGAAGAACGAAAAATTCTTTGATGGACACCAGATCTCTTATCCAGAGTGCGGATACGGACAAATCGCAGAATCCGCCAGACAAGTTAAGAAAGAAGGGAGAATAATTCCTATCACCATATTTGAGCAGGTCATGAAGACCCCAGAGCAGTTTTTCAGAGAGGAAGAATTATTGGCTACATCATCAGTGCAATTATCTCCCCACATCCGAGATCTCATCAAGAAAGTGAATTTAGAGAAATTCGGAGGATCACCTCATGGTAGAGCATGACCCATCTGATTTTGATACAGGGTTGACGGTTCATAAGAGAGTGCTAGTGGAAAACACTGAAAAGGACGTGCTTGGCATGATGAAATGGTGTTTAACTGAGATGTTTTCGAAAGAAGAGCTGGTCATTCTTCAATCTCCAGGGCGACAAGTAGCTTTGGACGTAGAATGTACCATGGCCAGAGTAAAGATTTCGAACAAACAAATCGAAGAGTTGCGTAAATCTGGATTAAGGAATCGATTCTGGGACACAATTAAGCATGCACAGATCAATTATCCTGTGACCATTGGAACCGCCAGTTTACAAACTAAGTGTCAATTCGCCAATTTAGAGAATAACATTCGGAAGGAAAATTTGCTATGTATCCCACCCCCCTGTGTGGAGACTCCGCTGATTCAACCAAAATGGCGAGTGAAGAAGAACAAGAAAAAAATCATCTCAGCCCACTTTCCTGATAAGATGAATTACGTAAGCACCGCCGCAGAAGCGAATAAAATGATGAGATCTGACGAATACAAGTCGGCACGTGGCAAGTTATTAGCTGGGGATAATAAAGAGCGAATTTTTCTAGATGGAAAGTTAACAATCTGCGATGTCTTTAATAAAGGAACCGCCATTAGTGAACAATTGAGGAAGATCCACGATGTCATACGAACTACTGACCCTCGAGTATTAATTCTCTTTCAAGCTGCCGGAGACCTTATGTGGATCAATAACGTAGAAACGACCACCAGATATTACGATGTGACAAAACGTATTGAAATAATCACAATGCTTCGAGCTGACGTTTCCGATCCTGATGAGATGACGCTAAGTCAGGTACAGGAGTTTTGCTCCTTATTTATGGATCATGCGACCCGTATGGGGTCCTTGTGAGATGTGTTTGAACATTTTTACCCTGACACCCGGATTAGATCAGAGGATGCTCACACCTCCGACACTGACGCATTAATGACACTAATGATCACTATGAAAGGATTTCGCCTCTATGAAAGATTTCACGATACCTTCACTCGTCGCTTAAACAACTTACGGAAAAATTGTCCCATCAGCAACAGGTTGCCAACAATCCACTATTTCAAGCTGAAAGATGAAGTGGTCACCCAGAGGGAGGTCTTAATGCAATTATCACGCGAGCCACAGTATGCTGAATTAGAACAATGGGAAGGTGAACTTGCAATGGAAATGGTGATGGCTACTCAATGCATAGTATCAGGTCCTACTCTCCACCTGTTACCGCCAAATTAATTTGAGCAAGGGGGGGCGTGTAGAGTCACTCAGGGAAATTTCATGATTATTATTTAGTTGATTTTTATTCTTTTTTGTATTAACGTCATCATGACATCAGAGTTATTTTATTTCGTTATTTCAAGCCTAGGTTTACGAAAGAACTCATGTCCCCTCGATGGTGCTAAATGTGTTGCTCAAATTGAATTTGATTTGCGAGGGAAATTGATAACATGAATAGCTAATGATTAACTGTGATTGTAAACTAAGACAGGTAGTTATTTATTGTTTTAACCATGTATAAAATGAGGAACATTGTTGAGAAATGTTAATAGATTTTTAACTTACGACTAACTGTAGTTGTAAACAAAGGCAGGTAATTATTTGAAATTGTATAAATTGAGAAACACTGTTGAGAAAGGTCAATAGATTTTATCTAGCTTCAATTACTGTTCACTTTCTCTTCCGTTATTTCTTATTAGTATTTTTTGATTATGAAAATAACTGCTTAAGTTTGGCGACAATTTGGGAGTGCTTTCTGAAAGTACAGGGCGACACGTAGCTCCTGGAGATCAACAGATCTTCCCAGCCCAAATTGTGGACTCATTAAGTTACAGCTATGGTTACACATAAGGAAATAATAAAACTTTCATTTGATGTTCAACATGTACATGCACCTATATGTTATAACACTGTGATGATACCATGCCATTGGCTAGCACAAATGTCTTGCAATTACAGACTATTATTTAGTGAGCTGAGAACTAACAATGAAAATGAGATGTTTATTTTGCTATGAGATAGAAATTAATAAGTGAGACAAATAGGGTAGCACCATGCATTAAGTCGAGCACTACACTGTTCCTGAAGATTCCGCTTCGGCTGGAAGCCATGTTAGTTGGTCATCTTGGAACGAATTATCTAAAGTATCAAATACTTGGATGAATTACCAATGTTTAGATTAGTTTATTTTCTCTTTATCTGTTTTCCCAGAATCGGGGCTGTTGTTTTCTATGTTAAACCTTCTGCAGAGTCAATTAGTTTCTAGTATAATTACAGCCCATGATTCTACATTATGTCCCTTTCTCTGACCTTTTTGAATTTCCCATCCCTGTTTTTTATATTGAAGACTTTTCTGCTTTCTTCTCTTTGTATGCCTTGGTGTTCCCTGTCTGTGTTTTGTAGTTATTTCTCCATTCTGTTGGCTTCACTTTATTCCATATTGCCTTTTCATAGATGTGAGCATTATTCTCTATTGTTGCCTGTATGTCTATGGCTTTCCTGATCATTTTCTCCAGTTTGTCATCTACATCCCACTTGATTTCAAATTGTGTACGGATATTCTCTGGCATGCCTTTGCAGATGTGAGAGAAAAGGTCATACTTGGAATATGTGCTCTCCCTCGAACTGAGTGTCAATAATCATTCTATCTGTTGGATATAATTTTAGATATCATCTGTCTTCTGCATTTTTTGTAGAATTTAGTATAATTCAATATTGGTTTTTAAAGCTTTCATTTTCATAATAGTCTACGAAGTCTCTGATTAATAGTTTGTAATTTCATTTTGTGTCCGCATCGAGGAATAGGTAATATTGAGAGGCTGCCCCTGTTAAATATAGTGGGAACCTTGCAGCTGTTGCAGCATCGAGTTCTCATAGATTGGTTTCTTTTGTCTAGTCATTTGTTCACTAACTGTGAGTTGACTTGTCACTGCTCTTGTTGATAATTTTCCTTTTCTCTTTTTCCTCCTTTTCTTCCATTTCTCTGATATGTTTTTTGAAATTTGTGGGTGATGCTCATAAGCTCCTTTCCTCTCTCTGTTTTATTGTTCTTTCATACATTGCTGTCACTTTCAGGTTCTCTCCTTCATCTTCTCACAGTTTTTTCAGTTTCCATCTCAGATCTTCTATCTCTCTCTTCTGATTTTTGTGATCTTCATCTTTGTCAAAATCTTTGAGCTGTTTGATCTCTTGGGCTTGGATATCATTGTTGAGGATTAGTTGCCTATTTGCATCTTCCAATTGTTGGCATATCTTCTCCCATTTCTGGTTCTGTTCTTGAAAAGCTTTGTTTGACTGTGCCAGCTGATTTGTTAATGCCTTGATATCTCTCTGGAAATTATCACTGTGGTTGTCCAGATGGTTGTCCATTTCAATCTTCAGTTCACTTAGTGCATTCTCATTCTCTTGTTCCAATGTTGACATTCTTTCCATTAATTGTTGTATCTCAGCTCTCAATATTGTTTCCTTTTCATTTGTTTGGCATAGGATGTTTAAAACTTCATTGGATCCTGTTTCTGGGGACATGTGTAGGGTTTCCAGTTCTATGGGGGATGCATCTATCTCTAAATGCACTCTCCTTGGGGGGGTTGTTTTGCTTATGCTTTTCTTGGCGCTACCTTTTTTTCCTTGTGTGTTTGGCATCTTTGATTATGATTAGTAGTGGCTGGTAGATTGGTGCAACTTGTTGTCTTTCCCCTGCTCTATGTTAGGTGTAGTTGTAGTTGTTGACTCATTGCTGGCTGTATATTAGATCTGCTTCCTTGCATGTTTTTTTCTTCTTCCTTGCATATTTTCTGCTATTTGGTTGCTCTGGTTCTTTGTTGACTTTAAGTTCCAAGTTCAGATGTTGAACTGACTGTTCTTCTTCTGTTGTTCTTTATCTGTCATGGTCGCCATGTAGCATCTGCTACCAAGTGTTCATGTATGTTAAATGGTTCTCTTAAACTATTGTCTCACTTCAACCATGGGTAGGGATGTACTCATGTTAGCTATTTACTGTATATATTTCTGCTAATCTTCCTTTAACCAAAATAACTGAATACTATTTAGATGCTCCACCATCATAGCTCTGCTCATGAATGGTATCTCTGCGGCCTCCAGCCAACTGCAATCTCTGCATTATTTCATTTGCGCTTCCATAGCTGATCTAGGTGGCTTTGAACCTCAGCTCAACAAAGTTCTTAGAAAATACCCATAGCAGCCGTGACTATGAGGGGAGAGAACTCTTTTCTTTAGGAGCTGACTTCTCGCAACTACGCTTGGAGACAACTCTCTGAGTGGGAGTTTACCCCTGACAACTATGCATGGAGACAACTCTCTGTGCTCTGATGTTTCTGATCTTCACATCAGTTTTGCATTTTTGCAAAGTGCCACCACCCTGCAAGAAATTGATGAGGTATGGACAAATCTGAAAGCCAATGACAACCCAGAGACACAGTGGCCTACTATTAACATTTGGAGCCCTACATCCCAGTATCATAGATCAGTTGAGAAGACACTTGCAGAATTATGTCTGTCTCATGACCCACAAAGATAGTCAGAACTTCTCAGAAAAAGATGTTCTCAGAAAAATTTGCTCTGGCAATCCAGCCCTGTTGAGCCATGTGGGTTCTCACCACATTTCTTACAGTTGATCCTCATCTTCAGCTGTCTTTGGATAAAGCCACCAGAGAAAAACTTGCTAAACAGTGCTCTCATGAACTTGCTATTGGTCCTGCAGCCTGGAAGGCTAAGAAATGGTTGCTCCACTCTTGCTCATTGCCTGCCTTGCCTAGGAAGAATAAGAAAGCCATAGCACGTTTTGAGAAATTTTACACTTGTCTTATCAGATCCAGTGGACCCATTGGTCGCCTCCCCCCACAGATGATCATCAACTGATGAGGAGTCACATTTTCCAACTTAAATATCTTTTTGGACACCCTCAAAAAGTACATGTGGGGAGCAACTGCTGAGACCAAGTTTCCTTCTCTAAACTCTGAGTACACACCTCTGTGAACAAGTTGACTCATGTGCTGTGAATATCACTCCACCCAACAGTTCATTGAATTCGTTGGCCACTATGATGTCTTGAACTGCACAGAAATCTTATTCAACCTGGAACAGCTAAACTATCCAGAGTGTGGTACAGTAAACTTACACAAACCCAGCAACAAGCCACCAAAGATTGCAAAGTAATCCCAATCACTGTTTTAGGGCAGACAATGAAAACGCCCAAACAATTTTACCATTAGGAAGAGCTCCTGTCCTCTTCAGCAATCAAGGTATCACAGGCGACTAAATCTTCATCAAAGCTGTAAACATAGAACAGTTTTCAGGGGTCACAGTCTCTCCTAAGCTCATGCCTGCTTGGTCTCTTACAGATAATGAACAGATCTTAATGATTGAGCACCCCCTGGAAGAATTTGTGGAGAAGCCAATGATAGTTGAGAGAATTGTTGAGCCCAACAGCAACAATGACATCCTGGCCTCATGAAATGGTGCCTCACGGAAATGCTAACCAAAGAAGAGTTTGTGCATCTACTATTGCCAGGGCAACAACTCGCCATGTATGTAGAATGCACCACAGCATGCCTTTGTCTTTCTACTGCTCAGATTGAGAATTTATGGAGCCATGGACTCCACAGTGCTTTTTGGGATTCCATTAAGGATGCCAATATTAACTATTCTGTTACAATTGGAATGGCCTCACTTTGGAACAAGTCCAGTTTCACACAGTTGGAGAATAATGTTGAGAAGAATAACCTTCTCTGCATCACACTGCCTTGTCTGATGACACCTCTCATTTTGCGGTCATGGAGAGTGCACTGGGGAAAGAAAAAGGTCTCTGCCCATCTGTCAGATCGCATTAATTACATCTCTACCACCTCTGAAGTTAACAGGTCTATGCAGACCAAGGAATACAAGGATGCCTATGACGCATTGCTAGAAGGTGGCAACCCTGAACATGTATACATTGATGGAAAACTAACTATCAAGGATATTTTTCAGAAGGGCCAGCTTATCTCTACTCAACTAGAGAAAATTCATCAAACCATCAATTCTCTAGACCCTTGTGATGTCATTCTTCTCCAAGCTGGAGGTGACTTGATGTGGGCAAACAAAGCTGAGACCATAACCCATTATTACAATGTAACCAAGTGTATCAAGATCCTTACCATGCTGTGTGCCAGCATAACAGACCCCAAAGAAATGATGCTGTAACAAGTAAATGAGTATTGCTTGCTATTCATTGACCATACTACCCATATGGGATCTCTCAGGGAAGTTTTCCTGCACTTTTATCCCAATACCAAAATCAGCATAGAAGATGTGCACACCTCAGACACAGATGCCTTGATGACGCTCCTTATTGCCCTCAAGGGCCTTTGTCTCTATGAGCATTTCTATGATACTTTCACTCAGAGGTTAAACATGTTGCAAAGAAACTGTCCTATTAGTTCAAGGCTACCAGAGCTCAAATATTTCTAATTACACAGCAAAACCGTCACTCAACAGGAAGTGTTAATGCAAATCACCAGGCAGCCCTACTACACAGAAGTTTCATCCTGGGATGACGTCCTGGAGAAAGAGATGATTGAAGAAGCCCAAAAGTTGTTGGGCAGTCCTACTGTCCAACTGTTACCACAGCCTTAACTGTGCAATTGGGGGTGTGTAGAGTCACTCAGGGCCTCTTTTTATTTTTACTTTAGTTTTCAGGCACTCTCAAATTAATTTGGTGCTATTTTTAATGAATTGTTAATTTGTGATTATTTTGAGCCTAAGTTTCAAACTTATTGATTGTCCCCTCAGAGCTTTTGTATTATGTGTAATTGCTCAGTTAATCTGTGAGGGAAACTAACTTTGTAAAAAACAGTAAATATTTACCTACTTTTGTATAAATAGGGCATATGATTGTAAGCAAACGTCAAATAAATTTCATTCTCACTGGATACCATTTGCTTTTTATTTTTATTATATTTTATTAACCATTTTAGCTTTGGTATGAATTTTATAATAATGAAATTGTAAGATCTGGTGATAATGTAGGAGAACTCTGCTGTGCCTGGGGTGATAACTTGCCTTTTGACAGATGGGAGCCTATATTGTGGTCACTTTAGGCTAGGTATAGGCATAGCAATAAAAGAACTACTACCTATTGATCAAACATGCACAAATTAGAACACACCTTGAATATACTATGCTGTTGGCAAACACAAATACATGGTAACTACACATTTATTAATATCTTATTACATGAGTTGGGAAGATAAACCCAGAGATAAATTATTTGCATTGAGCTAGAAATTACAACTTGAGATACACAATTAGCACCTTGGATTTGTAAGGATGGATTCTAAAGGCTTGGCTTCAGCATGATGCCATGTGAGTTGTTCACTACTTTAACCATCTTGGAATTACTATTTTTTCTACAATGAAATTGGGAAATTACTTATCTTCATTTGTTTTGTTAGAAAGTGGGTTGCTCTCAGCAATGGTAATCTTCTGCAACCATTGTACCACTTGAGCTGCTAGAAGCACCCTGTGATTCTACAATAGAAAGACAAATTGAAACAAAGATCCTCATCTGCATGCCATCAGAACAATATTGATTCCAATGATACTCCCAAGATGGAGAATACCAATGACATTAAAATCACAAAAGCATTTTTACACAAATATAAAACATACATTAACATGAAAGAATGAGTGAAAGTGATAATCAAAAGAGATGAATATAAGAAGTCAAAAGAAATCATGATCAATAACAACCCTCACAAGCAAGTATATGTTGAGGGAGTGATAACTCCCCATCAACTATACACACAAGGCAAACCCATTCACAAACAACTTAAGGAACTCAGGAATGAAATCAATAAGCAAAAAACAAAAGCAGTAATGCTATTCTCAGGAGTGAATGATGTAGTCTGGCTTGATCTCTGGGACAAACAATACAGATACTATGACATAACAAAGTGAGTCAAAATATTCACCATGACAAGATTGAACAAAAATGATCTGAATGAAATCATGGAAGAGGAAGTAAGAAACAACATATGTTTCTTTGATAAGGACGTTGCCAACACTAGAAGCCTCTGCAAGGTGTTCACATTCTTTTATCTGAATTCCCAAATCTGTGTAGATCTATTAGGTTGTAGAGAAAATTCTTGCAGTTTTTGTTACTTATATTGTATTTTGAAATAAAATTTGCTTATAATCCGTAAATGTTATATGCCATTTGAAGTGCCTTTTTCACTCATTGCGTGGACTTCGTTTAAAAATAATATTTCAATTTTGTCTTAAGATTTCAAGAAACGTGGACAAAAGGCAAATTTGCACGAATTTTTGTTGCAGTTCAAGCCAGGCCAAAAAGCAGATGAGTCAGCTCGTGATATCAACAACACGTTTGGCACAGGCACCACTTCCGCAACAATGAAGAGAGCCCTGAAGATGATGAATGTAGTGTTCAGCCACTCAATGTTGACAACGACTCACTGAAAAATCTAGTCAACGTCAGGCCACGCACAACTCGTTGAGAGCTTGCAGCAGAATTAATTTCTAACCTCTTGAAAAAGATAGGGAAGTAAAAAAAGTTTGAAAATTGGGTGCCTCACGAACAACAAAAGTAAAAAATTGCATTGTTTTGAGGTGTCTTCTGCACTCCTTCTGCGCAACAATAAGGACCCATTTCTCAATCAAATTGTGACATGTGATGAGAAATAGATCTACAACACTTCTCAAAGCAAGTGATCCATCACAGCTTTCTCAATCCGGGTGAAAATGATTACGGCAGAGAAGTACTGCCAACAAATTAACAAATTGCACCAGAAGCTCCAACATATGGGGACCAATTCTCCTCCACAACAATGCCAGGTTGCACATCACAAAAGCAACACTGCAGAAGTTGACGTATTGTGTTATGCAACACTGCTTCTCTCCCACTGACTATCACTTTTTAAAGCATCTTGATAACGTTCTCCATGAGCAATGTTTCAAAATCCAAGACGGTGCCAAGAATGTTTTCAAAGCTTTCATGACCTCCAAAGAACCGGATCTCTATTCAAGAAGCATATATAAACTTATTTCTAGTTGACAGAAATGTGTTGATTGTAATGTTTTTTTACCTCAATGAATAAAGTTTATTCTTAGCTGAGTTATGTTTGTTTATGTAAAGGATTAAAAACTGCAAGAACTTTCTTTACAACCTAATAGCACACACAAGCAGAGCAGACACACAAATGACAATGATGATAGCAATAAAAAGGATCCACTTGTATCAGAAGTATTACAATATATTTTTGAAAAAGATGAATGAGTTATGAGAAATTACACCAATATTGGAGAACATAAAGGAAGTGAAATTCCTACATTACCACAGTACCATAACTACAGAGAGAGAAGCAACATTGAAAATGACAAAACAATCAGAATTTGCATCAACAAGCTGGAGTGACCCTACAGTGGAAACAATAATATGAAAAGCTGATGCATTATTTCATGGACAAAGAGCTGTGCTGAAAATAATGCAAGCTGAGGGGGGGCATGTAGCATAATCCAACAATTAAAGCTCCAAAACAAAAGCAATTAGTCAGAGAAGATTAAATATTGAATTCAATGATGATTAAAAATAGTGTTAATTGTAAAAGTTTATGTTTAGCATCAGTAATTTTGTATAAAGCAACATTTACCAAATAGTAATTGACAAAACAATTTTGGAAAATGAAAGGGAGCAATAATGATTCCATTATTTTTCAGCCATCTTGGCAGAAGATTTGAAATTCAAATTTGACAGGTACTTTTGGATTAGAAACTATAAATAGTGTGAAATAATTTGGAAAACTGTTGAAGTAAATTCTTTGAAAATCTTATCTTTGGATTTAATTCAGTTTGCTTATTATTAAATGATGTCAAGCTAAACAGTTGATGCATTAGTAGTGGTGAGGGCACACATTGGGAGCAATTTGAGGGCCCTTGATCCAAGACACAAAACAAGCATGTAGCATTAATTAAATGTAGGTTAGGAAGCTGCAAGTAATTATCTATTTAATTATTTAAATTAATTAAAGCCAGTAATTTTTGGTAATGGCTAAATAAATATTTATTAAGCAGCTAGTGACACTGCCTGGTTGCAAGTACAAATTACACATTACAAATCAAGTTTAAGTCAGTTACATCCAGCCTTGAGAGTTGCACTGAGTTAGGATAAGGAACACATAATCTACTTTGTTGAGCTGAGGTTTGGAAACATTCCATCAATAATGAAGGTGACTACTTGTTGGAGGATTTGGAGATTGGAGTTGGCCAGAGGCCTCATGAAAAAATCAAGTCAAAGGAAACTGCAGCATTCAGTCAACACCTAAACAGTATTTGATTACAATACAGTTAATTAAAGTTAACTAGAAGTATTAATGAATCAAAGCAGTTAGTAAAAGTACATCCCTACCCACACTTAACACAGAATTATATTCAAAAGGAATTGATCAATGTGAGTTAGATCTTGGTAGCAGATGCTACATTATGTCATGTCAAGAATGGGAATACTTGTATTATGATTCTAAACAACTCTGAGCTCCCTGTCCACTTCAAAGCCTCACAACTGGAAATTGTCACTGTGCCTGTTTGAATAGAAGATATGAATACCACCTGTTTACCAATATTCACAGCAATTCATGATATGGAGGAAACCTCAGATACTGTCAAGATTCCCACTGTTGCATGTGAATCACATCCCCACCTTAAAAAGGTGGAGCATCAGTTGTTGATAAATTTACTAAAAAGCAAGAGCAAAGTCTTCAACTATGGAGCCATCAGTGTGAGGCAGGCAATCAGAGAGGAACACATGATTGAAACAAATCATAACAAACCTATTCAACTGTCAGTACAACAAATCCCTGAAAATCTGAAGGAAGAATATAAGAACATCTTGAGTGATTTCATTGAAATTGGGATTATACAAGAAAGTAACAGTCCCTATGCTGCTCCTACCATCTTCATTAAACAAGGGGAGAAATACCACTTGTGTATCAACTTTCAAAAGTTAAACAATGTGACAGTCAAAGATGCATATCCTCTAATTCAAATTGAGGATTTATTGTACAATGCCAGCCATTATCAGTTTTTTTCATATCTCAATTTATGCAAGGCATATTGGCAGGTTCCAATGAGACTGTCAGACATCCAAAAGACTGCTTTTATTACACCATATGGATTATACAAGTGGAAGTATATGGCATTTGTGCTATGTAATGCCCCTACCACCTTTTAGCAATATGTAACTAAAGTTCTGAAGAATAATGCAAATGTGTTGGAACCTCGCATTTCTGCCTACATCAATGATATTTTAGTTGCTAGTGATATGATCACCAAGCATTTGGACAAACTAAAATGAACACTTGATCTGCTCCATAACATGGGATTAAAGGTGAATAGAAACAAATGTGCATTAGGTCAGAAAAAAGTTACATTTTTGGGGTAAGGAATTGAAAAAGATTCCCATATTGAAAACACCAGACTACACTAATGACTTTATTGTTGATTGTGATGCTAGTGTGGTGATGATCAGCAGCATTTTGAGCCAGATTATCAACACATTCATAAGTCCTGTGCAACACTTTAGTAAAAAATTACAAGTGGTAGAGAGGAACTATGGGGCCACTAAATTTGAAATGTTGGCTGAATTAGAGTCATTGAAAAAATTCCAATACTTCATACAAGGACGTCCTTTCATGGTGCTCACAGACAAAAGTGCACTAGCATGGTTAAATATGTTCTCTTGCAATAAGTCCAACATTGTTGCTTGATGGATTGAATATTTGAACAACTTTTCATTCACTATTCAACACTTGCCAGGAAAACTTCATCTCAATGCTCAATATTGGACTGCACTTCCTAGTTATGAGTGAGATCTCAAGAAGCCTGCCTGAGAAAGTATACAGTTCAGGTTTATTCCATTAATGGTGCAGAGTCACTTGGGGCCCCTATTTTGATTAATTTGATTATTTGGCACCCTAAATTAGTGTTACATCATAGTGAAGTCATGATTGATGCTATCAATTTATTTGTAACAATGTGTTCTATTTTCAAGTACAGTTATTTGATCATTTTTTTATTTGTCCCCTTGATTCAATCTAAATGTGTTATTGCTCATTTATTTTTGTGAGGGAACTCCTGTGAAGTTTGTAAACATATACCAGGTAATAATTCACAAGATTGTTATAAATGTGTGAGAAGCCTACAGTGAATGCACAATAAAATTTATTCTTGCTTCAACATTGTTTGCTTTTGAATTTTATTACTTTGCTAACCCCTTTTAGATTTTTTATGGATTTTAGTTTAATAGATTTTGATTAAGATCTGGCGACAATTTGGGAGACACTGCACTGTGTCTGGGGTGACAACTAGCCCTTTAACAGATGGCAGCACAAATTATCATCACTTTAAGTTACAGCTAGCTACATATAAGTGTAGGGAATAACAACTTTTACTTTAATCATTTCATTTTGTATATGCACATAAACATCACACTGCAAATATAATATGCCATTAGCAAACGTGAATGCATGGTAACTACAGGCCTTTTTTTTATTATTTACATGAGCTGAGATAATAGAACACTGTGCTAAATTGTTTATTTGAGCTACAATTTGATACTTGAGACACACAATTAGCACCTTGGCGAGTAAGGATGGCTTCATGGATATGGCTTTGGCATGATGCCATGTGAATTGGTTGCTACTGGAAGTCTATTCTTGGTGGATAGTTTCTGTCTTTCTTTATTGAATCAGTGAACCACCAATGTTCTCTTTTTTGCTAGAATGCAGATCACTCTCTACAATTGTAGCCTCTGCAACCTTCCTTCTCAGTACCTCTGGAGTAGCCAGAGCACACATGTTATTCTACAATGGAGTATGAGCTGCTGCCTGAAGTTAATGCTGACCAACAAGGCAAAGCTATCTTGCCTATCATGGTATGTGAAGAGATCACTGAGCAAGAAATAATTCAACATCAAGGGCATGATAAAGTGTTATCAGAAATCATAAATATGATAAAAATCTGGTTTTCCTATGAACCCTGTGGTGAATAGATACTTCAAAAGATACAACTGGCAACTCAATGCACAAGGTCTCTTATATGCAAAAAGCTTGCACTTTTGGTGTGATCTTTTTAGAAGAGTTCTTGAATGAGGCCACATGGGCATAATGGGAGATGGAGAATACTTTTATTACCAGATATTGTAGAGTTGCTCGGGGAAATTTAGTGCTATTTATATCTTTTTATTTCGATCTAAATCAACTGTTTCTTGACGTCACTATGACGTTCCTTTTTCGAGATTAGTTTTGTTGCTATCAGTTTTGTGTCCCCTCGTTGGTGCTTTGTTTTGCTCAAATTTAATTTACGAGGGAAAATTATTGCAGACATGTTAAACCACGTTGAATATCGATTAGTGTAAACAAAGGCAGGTAAAAATGAATCTTTTTGTATAAAAACTGAGAACACTGTAGCTAATGTTCAATAGACTTTGTCTACTCTTATCTACCGCTCTTACCATTGTAACTTTTATTTATCTATTACTTTAAATGATATTTATTGCTTAAGATCGGCGACAATTCGGGAGTGCTTTCATTAGCACGGGGCGACAAGTTGCTCCTGGGGATCTTTCGATCTTTCCAGTCCGAATTGTGGTTCTTTAAGTTATGTATACGGTTACGCATAAGGAAATAATAAATCTCTCGTTAGTAGTTCAACGCGTACATGCACTTATAAGATCTAACACTGTGATGATACCATGCCGTTGGCTAGCACGAATATCTGGCAATTACAGATTATCTAATAGTTAGCTGAGAGATAACAATGAAAATGAGAAGTAGGTTGTTTTTTCGAATTGAGATAGAAATTAAACAAGTGAGACAGAT
>CABFPE010001936.1:0-19545 GCA_900660155.1 Hofstenia miamia
AAGTTGTTTTTCTAAACTCCTTGATATGCAAAGTAAAACGATCCTAAAATCAAAGGCTATCATTAACGAACATACCATTCAAAGCATGCATTGCTTTAGTGAAATCACATCCTTCTGAATATGATAAATTCTATGGATATTGAGTCACTTGAAGCTGCACCACTGATATTAAGATGTGCTGACGAGATTGATGATGCCACTTATTATCAGTATATTAATGAATTAACATAAACGAATTAATTATCCCTTTAAAAAATTTCAATATATTTTTTTCCTGGGTGCTTATCATGTAAAATAAATGAACTAAGTTGAATAACCTCCAAATTCATCTTTCAAGTATTCTACATAATGTCAAGTTTTAATGCACCCTTTTGTAAATATCATTAGAGCGGTATTACATATAACTAATGCTTTTTGTAATGGACTTCTTAATAATGTGAAAAGAAAGACAAATATAGTGTCTTGTTTAAAACAATTTAAAATTTATAATTATCAACCTTAATATTTAAAATGTATGCAAATAAAAAGCAAAAACTTGAATTTATTGGTAGATACATTGCAGCATTAAAATTTAATTAAATTTCTATAAAATATATTGGGCGAGATTCATATTTGAATCATGCAGGTTGAGCTTCTTAATGCTTTTGCTGCAAGATTCCAGGCCGTGTTTTTGTAGGTCCTGGTTGTGACCTTAATTACGATTTACCCATCTATGACCTATACATTGACAGACCAGTTCCAATAAATTTCCAATGTATGTCATTTGTAAAGATACATTAATTAATATTTGTGAAACTCATATATTTTATTATAGACATTTCTGCAACAATAATTAGGCTACGGCAAGGACTACTTAAGAGAAGGAGGACAAACGTCTTATTATCAGTTTAATGGGGTGCAATAAATTTATATATAATAGAGAAAATATTCGCTGCACCTGCAGCTATTCAACAAACAACAAAAATATTTTAGATTAGTTAATAAATATCAATGTAATTTTAGAGTTTAGTTAAAGTTCTTTTACCAAATGATGATGCATGGACTTCCATAAAACAGTCTTTGAGAAAATAAGAACATAAAAATAAAACTCGCCCACATTTTTTACTAAACATGAATACATGATGTACAAAAAACGTTTTTCTTAATGATGCAGTACTTACCACATACATATCTCCCACAATCTATGTATGAATCACGGGTTTTTTTTGACACATTTGCTGCTGGAGCATGTTTTCCTTTTCTTAGGAGTCACTTCACTTGAAAAACTACAGGATTTTCCTTAGGTTTAGCTAGTGACTTTGCCAATTTTAGAATAAACTCTCCTCTTGCTATTTTGCAAGTTGTTGCATCTCGATATAGGACCATTGCGTTCAGTGCTGCTTTATTAAGCATATCATAAAAAAACTATTGCCCACCGCGTGTTGCAGCTTTGCAACTGTATAATCCCACATGCTATCAACACCAATCTTGTTTTTATTGTAGAAGAGAACAATATCAGGCGTCTTTTTTCTGTGTCTAAAATTTTTTGCTGGAAAGCCAATAAATTTCCAATGTATGTCATTTGTAAAGATACATTAATTAATATTTGTGAAACTCATTATATATTTTATTATAGACATTTCTGCAACAATAATTAGGCTACGGCAAGGACTACTTAAGAGAAGGAGGACAAACGTCTTATTATCAGTTTAATGGGGTGCAATAAATTTATATATAATAGAGAAAATATTCGCTGCACCTGCAGCTATTCAACAAACAACAAAAATATTTTAGATTAGTTAATAAATATCAATGTAATTTTAGAGTTTAGTTAAAGTTCTTTTACCAAATGATGATGCATGGACTTCCATAAAACAGTCTTTGAGAAAATAAGAACATAAAAATAAAACTCGCCCACATTTTTTACTAAACATGAATACATGATGTACAAAAAACGTTTTTCTTAATGATGCAGTACTTACCACATACATATCTCCCACAATCTATGTATGAATCACGGGTTTTTTGACACATTTGCTGCTGGAGCATGTTTTCCTTTTCTTAGGAGTCACTTCACTTGAAAAACTACAGGATTTTCCTTAGGTTTAGCTAGTGACTTTGCCAATTTTAGAATAAACTCTCCTCTTGCTATTTTGCAAGTTGTTGCATCTCGATATAGGACCATTGCGTTCAGTGCTGCTTTATTAAGCATATCATAAAAAAACTATTGCCCACCGCGTGTTGCAGCTTTGCAACTGTATAATCTCAGCATGCTATCAACACCAATCTTGTTTTTATTGTAGAAGAGAACAATATCAGGCGTCTTTTTTCTGTGTCTAAAATTTTTTGCTGTAAAGTGGAATGTGGATAGCAAAGTAACACTTTTAGCCTTTTTACATTGATATGTCACACTAATCACAGAATATTTATATATAATATACTAAGATACAGTTCTACGCGTCATGTTTTCGTTCTTGAATCTAACCACTTATTGGTCACGCGATTTTTAATCGTAACGAAATGTTTAAATTTACCACATAAATATGTGTACATGATTTTAGAAGGAACGATGTTACACCTACTCTTGTCGCTATGATTATTTTGACGAAGATTCTAATACCGTTGTTCTCTGTGGCTTTGAAAGGTTTTCAGAAAAGGTATTGAATTTGATGTGAAATTTAGCTCAATTCAATAAACCAAAATATTGTCTAATATAATTTTTTATATGCAATATGATATTACAATAATTCCAATTCCAGAAATTTAAGAAAGGTAAGAATATGGTATATATCTGAGAAGAATGGTAAAGTTATTAGTAGGGCAATGCAAAGGTCAATAACGTCAATAATGTGAAAACTCATAAAATGAAAATTGACACTTTTAAAAAATTAATTCAAAATTGCCAATTTCTGAAATAAAATAAAATGTATGATATGAGAATTTGCTTATTTCTTAGAAGTTAGTTACTGTTCTTCCCCCCGATTGCATATTTCTAAGAAATACGCTCAATGGTGAACCATTGGAGGCTCGTAGATGGCATAACATGGTGCGAGAACCAATGAACGCTGTGCTATTGCAAAAGTCTTGCGATAGGAACACAGGCTTCTATTTTCTGAATTACATGTATTCATCGCTTTACAGAATGCCAAAGCAGGCTAAAGCCGACAAAGTGAAGATTAGGGAAATTGTGCGCGACTTTCCAGCTGAGTTTATATGTACCCCAAATGATAAANCTATCCGAAAGTGTGAATTGGAATATTGTTAAAATTTTAAAAAATTCCTGAAAGTAAATATTCTTATTTTTATTGAAGTTTAATCTCAAGGTCTATAAAACTGATTATAGTGTAAAAATTCAATGAAATAGATTTAACAAATTCCAGAACTTTAGAAAAAAACTTAAAAACCGTTCCTATTTACTCCATTTGACGGTACTAATGAATTTTCTTTTGTAATTTTTATCTACAATTTTAGTGAATGTTTCTTTTTTGAAGGGCCCCCTCTGTATTCGTCCTTAAATCTAACCACTTATTGGTCACGCGATTTTTAATCGTAACGAAATGTTTAAATTTTCCACATAAATATGTGTACATGATTTTAGAAGGAACGATGTTACACCTACTCTTGTCGCTATGATTATTTTGACGAAGATTCTAATACCGTTGTTCTCTGTGGCTTTGAAAGGTTTTCAGAAAAGGTATTGAATTTGATGTGAAATTTAGCTCAATTCAATAAACCAAAATATTGTCTAATATAATTTTTTATATGCAATATGATATTACAATAATTCCAATTCCAGAAATTTAAGAAAGGTAAGAATATGGTATATATCTGAGAAGAATGGTAAAGTTATTAGTAGGGCAATGCAAAGGTCAATAACGTCAATAATGTGAAAACTCATAAAATGAAAATTGACACTTTTAAAAAATTAATTCAAAATTGCCAATTTCTGAAATAAAATAAAATGTATGATATGAGAATTTGCTTATTTCTTAGAAGTTAGTTACTGTTCTTCCCCCCGATTGCATATTTCTAAGAAATACGCTCAATGGTGAACCATTGGAGGCTCGTAGATGGCATAACATGGTGCGAGAACCAATGAACGCTGTGCTATTGCAAAAGTCTTGCGATAGGAACACAGGCTTCTGTTTTCTGCATTACATGTATTCATCGCTTTACAGAATGCCAAAGCAGGCTAAAGCCGACAAAGTGAAGATTAGGGAAATTGTGCGCGACTTTCCAGCTGAGTTTATATGTACCCCAAATGATAAATTGTTTTGCACCCTGGCAATGAATCAGTCTGTCACGAAAAGTGGCATATTGACACGAGTTTACGGCAAAGTTCATCAGGACAGTAAGGACTGCTGAAAAGGCAGAGAATGCATTTTTTGCAACCAACATTCCATTTAAAAAACGGGACACCCTTTCATGCAGCAGTTATAGTGAATTGCCAGCTTCTGTAAATGGCCTGTTTATGCCCTGAATTAACAGTATAATGAGGACGCCAAGAAGTCGAAATTAAGCATTTATTATTTTGTTGTTTAACTTATTTCCAGGTACAAAGAGTTATTGACCCCACATTTAAGCATCATTTAACGGAACTAAAAACGATGTTGTTCATCATCTGGCTAACCCTGCTAGTGCTGCACAAATATATCAAGTCAAAATATATTTTGCAAAATCTGAAAAAATGCAAAATAAAAACTCAATTTTTAAAAAAATCACAAAATGGAAAAGGATTATATAAGTTTTTGTTTTTTGCAGTGATAGTGTTGTTAGCTGCGCTAAATGTTCGCTCACATTGAGCTTCCATTACAGGAATTCCTATTTCACGAAGATTTTTGAAAAGCGCACCTCGCCGAAGCGTCAACAAACCAACACGTTTGCTTTTCGAGCACTGAGTCAAATACTGCCTGTATTCGTCATCATTTTCGCTATCGTTATCCGATTCTGAATCAAAAAAGGAAGCGGATTGATGCGGTGTTTCACTGTCATCGGGGTGGAAAGAATTGCATTCATCATCTTCATTCGGTCGGTTGGATATCTCCAACAAATGCTTCTTAACATAATTTTCAGAAGAAGTCGGCAAACACTCCCGTAATCTTTTTATTGTGATGTGGATCCAGCAACATGGCGATTTAATGGTAAGATGTTAGTTTTGCCAAGCATTTATCGTCGATAAGTTTTTGCATTCTTTTTCGCAAACCATTGCAGCTGTCGTCAGTTTCGTTTAACACCAGCTTATCCTTGAGCCGAAGAATAAGATAACCTATATTGGACGTAGGTACACTTTCTGACGTTAGCAAATTGGTAGCATCGAAGAAACATCCCAAAACTGAAGTGAGAAACTGCATTAATGAAACCTTTAAAGCAGGAATACGATCCCTGTGCACAATTAGTACTTTCTTAATTGCTTCGTAGTTTAAAAGAACGGATAAAAGGATAGTATTATAGCTGTTCCACCGTGTTTCAGTTTCTTGCTTGAGTTTTACGTTTAAAATTTTGGAAATACTACTTTTAAGGAAGCAAACCACTGTTTTACAAGCCGTAATTAGTGACTGAATATCGGCAGAACTGTTGCTAATTTACGTTCTTACAACGGTGTTCAAGTCATAAGCAATGCAAAAATCCCTGTGAAAAAGTTCTGAAACAGCTTTAACTAATTTATTGTCGCTGTCAGTGGTACAAACAGGAGTTACAGTCGATTTGGTAATATCAAAAATTGGCAGCATTTTGGATCGCAAGTCAGCCATAATATTAGCAGTGCTCTTAGTTTCAGCGTTATAAGCATCACAAGCCAAAGTACGGTGGCAAAAATTAAATTCGCTGTTAATAAAGGAATATTAACGGCAGTAAATGTAACATTCTTATATTTTGAGGTCCAGTGATCAAACGAAAACTATAGGGCAAAACAGTGAAATACTCTGGGAAACTCTTTCTGCAAAATAAATTTTCTTGAAGTTTTCTTGTAGCACACGAGTAGTACGAAGGTAAAGTTCGTCTAGATAAACCGCTGGGATGCAAAAAAAATGTCAGAAGCCTTCACATTTCCATATTTCGCGCCAACGTTAATCAGAGATTGAGTCAAAGACAAAAATCCTTCACCAGTTGAAGTTTTAAGAGTGCACATGTCCACAACCTTCCTCTTGATAAAACTCCGCACAAATAGTTTCAATAATATATTTACTAATATTTAAAACAAACAAATATTTTTAAGTATTTGATTTGCCATTTGCAAATAGTTCCAAATTTTTTTCGAATTATGCATTTTTTTCTAATTTGTAACTAATTTCTTGCCTAATACGTCAGCTTTTTATGATTATCAACGGTATATTATTTCTGTTGACTACACGTATTACCAGGAGTTCAAATCTAAGAACTTTTAATATTCTAGCCATATAGAACTAGGAAATTGCAAAATTAGCTGCAAAGATCAGTTATGGGAATAGAAATATGAGAGCTATTTTCGGGCATCCTACTAACGTCGGGCTAAAGCCTATATAGTTTTGTGAGGACCGGCTATTTCTTCACTTTAGAAATCAAAATATTTAAAAATTTATTCTATTTGTTTTGTGCGGAGCCCTACCCGTTGAGATCTTCTTTTTCGCGAGTTAAAATCTGCGTAGATCCAGGTTTTGTAAAATAAGAACAAATTGCGTACATTGACATGAATTTGAAGAGGATGCACAATTGGAACACTATGGCAATATAATGAACGAGTACCATCGGCTGGCTTGTAGACAAACGCATTTGTATGCTAAACATGCTACGTAGCCTTTGATTATTTCACTCGATTCATTTACTTTGATAAGTCCAAAGAGCTTCCATACTTCTTTTGCTTTGGCGTTAGCATTTTTCATTGTTTCTAACAAGCCATCTTTTAATCCATTTTCTATATCGCACTTTGATGACCATGTCTTCAGATTTTCAATAACTTCGGAGTTGGACACAACTAAATAACCAAAATTCAAGATAAAAATGAGTGTATGACACACATTTGCAACTTATATACAATATTGAAGTCCTGGGTGCTGCATCAATCAACTTTGCATTGCAAAGTTTGCAAAGTGACAGTTGACACGTACTAAACTAAAGGGAATTAATCTACGCGTTAGCGAAATAGAGTTGATTACCTTGCAATTTACAGAGTGACTTTATCAACGTTAATTGACTTCAAAGGCGCCAGTCACCCAGTAATTACGCGTCAGCAAATTTGTATGCCCAATTAACAGGTACTAAACAAGATGAGATTATTATCTGGATGTTGCGAGAGACAAAATTTTGACACTTATCCATAGCAATTTAAAGAAAATAAATAAACCGCCATATGAATACAGGGCTGCGGACACTACTAAGAAGTTATTCCTAGATATTAAATGGCCATTGCCCAGTGAGAAAAATGCATGGCGCAAAATTGAACAAATAACTGAGAATGAAGAAGCTCGTAAATGTTTTGAATGACAGAGAAGTTTTCCTGGTAGTCAGTGAATCTGAAATCAATGGTTGCAAGTATTTTAATATGTAGCAGAAGCAAGCGAAGACCATTTACAAAGTAGGTAAAGTCTTTTAATTTCGAGTTCGGATTAGGTAAGTGTCCAACAGCGACAATGATCAAGCAAATGTAAAGAAGGGAAGCATTCAGAACAAGCAGTAGAAGCAAAATTTTGTAGGGCACTTAAAAGTGCAGGTGGTTTGCTGAATCATTGAGATACAGAGTTTCATATCTAATATATATTATTGTGTAATTCTTTGTTTTTAGATATTGAATTTTTTCAAAAAACGGATTGAAATCCAATATCCACTAGATCCTTCTGATCTTGATCAATATGCTCAGAAGAAGGAAATGCACGAGGTATTTATATTTATAGTTTAAATACTTTATGAATGTTCAGAAATATATTCTATTTATCTACAAAGTTATTTGTCGTTGATATTAGTTATATATACATTCCAATTAAATTTGAACGTTACTGCAAATCTATTTCTAAAATATAACAAGTACACATACATTTCAAATATTGGGACTCAACCAAATTCCCATAAACTTTCAATTGTGCATATTATTTCTCAACGTATGTACCGGGTGTTAACTTACATACAGTTGTGTTGCCTTGCGTTTCTAGATTAAATTACCACTATTCCATAACACCAAGTTATAAAGTTATTTTTAATGCATTTTCGTCGCTGCATTTTGAGTTTTTACTAGGGCAACCAAAAAGTTTATACGGTTAATAGAATTAATATGGTTAATTTCCAGTTATAAGGTTAATAAAATTAATTAGATTAAAACGTTATAGTATTGTTTAGCACTGAACCAAACCATTAGCAACCTATACAATATCGCATTTCAGATCCCAGTATATTGAGTTAATAATGTGATTGGCGAATAAATCCTGGCCAATTAAAGCATTAACAACCAAATCAGCAGCAATTCCTATTCAGTTAGCCGAAATTACTCGAAGTTATTCTCGATTATTGAGTTTACTCAAGCGTGTAGAGGGAGCAAATTTTGATATTCAATCCGCATAAGATGAGCTGTATCGGATGGAGTTCAAGGAAAACCCGTTGCCTTTCGGAATATCTGAGGACGCGATTAACCTTCAATGACATTTCCGTTATTTCCAACTTGAGTAAGGAGGGCATATCTCCTTCGTTATACAGCGAACTACAAAGTTGCCAATGTACTTCATGATGTGTGGAAAGAAGCTTTTCGCAACTCAACAAGTTACTTCAGAAAGACAGGAACTTTTTGCCAGGCAATATTGAAAAATACTCTAAATTCTACTTCAATTTTGCCAACTCTGAAGTTCAATAAAATGTTGAAAATATGCGATTTTTTAAAAAGTAACGTAAAAGTTAACATAAAGAAAGATTAGGTTAATTTTCCAATTTTTATAGGTTAATTTGTGGTTGCCGTAGTTATTACCATTAACAAAGTAACCACAAAACTTGGTTGAGGCATTTTCTCATTAATGTGTCGAAACTATGGCTGGTAAAAATTTTAGCCAATAGAGAAAATTGTAGTTGTTTGCTTAAGTTCTACTAATTAAACTGTTAACATATGCAGCAGTTTTAGCGATCTGTTTTGAAATATAAAGTGATAATTTAAACGACAAAATGTCGAGCTAAATAGTATTGGGAGAGCACTAGCTTCTTGCAAGTCTCGCAATTTCACCGACTGTATTTATACGTTCAATTGCATTCCCGACAACTTGACTTGGATACTGTATGGATAAACTCTTGATAAAAAATGAAGTGCCATAGTTACGGAAATTTAGTTGCTTTGTACTGGAGACTTTTTCTTACAACTTCAGAATTTCAATTAATGCCAGTTATCACAATATTTCTACTTGATTATATGCAGCATGCAACTACTGTAGAATGTTTCTAAGTAATTCAAGTACTTGTGTGTATTACTGAGGAGATATAAAATAATTATTTAGTAGTCCATACTCAGTATCAAAACTTGATCAACGCCCTGCTCTTACAGCATATTATTTTAAACTTAACCCTAAATAGAAATTGAATTCTTAATATTTAAAATTGCTTATACTGTATTCTATTTTTCACTAGCAGTTAATAAAATTTATTGAAATTCACTGTTTAGGCATTTATGAAAAGTCGAAGTGATTCTCTAATTGGTCGCGATGAAGTGTTGAAAAGTATCGTCGATTATGTGGAAGATCCAAGTCGCGATGTTCCTTTGATCATATTGGGTGAACCTGGCTTGGGAAAGACCTCAATAATGGCTAAGGCCACCGATAAGATTTCAGCTGCGATTTCAGGAGGACACTTAAAATTGCCTAGGTGTGTTGAAATATAATATTCTTTTGTATGTATTTTAGCTCATCTGACCAAGAATGGAAGATATTTTATCATTTCGTTGGTGCAACTCCTAGTTCTACAGATTTAGAGAGCTTGTTAAAGCGTTTTCTCAGAGAAACCAATATTTTTCCTGTAAGTTCATTCAAATTGTATTAATAGTAGTTTATGATGCGGTTTTAGCTCAACCTCTTTAAATTTGATTTATTTGTTGCTTATCGAAGCATGCTGTTGGTTAAATCGTTTGAAGCATTGCTAGTAATTATTTAATATGAACTTTTTAAATTGATTTAAGCATTTACTAAAGGATTAAAATCTCTGGATTGACGATTTTGTCTGGTATTACGAACTCTCTAATTTTAAGTAAACTGATTGTTTTACTTACCAAAAATATTTTGATTTTGACTTCATTTGGCACATTAATTATTTGGTTAAGAGATGTAACTTTTTTCCTTCCTGATCCCACCGCAATCGAGACATTGCTGTAAACAATGTTTTCTTTAGTCAAATTTATTTTGGGGACACCATGAAGAACTATTGTACCAACTTGGTGAATAGGAAATTTAGAATTCTTGACCAATCTTAATTGTTTGATTTTAGTCTAAAAGTCTACCAAAAGATTTTGAGTCGGTGTGTCATATGGTGAATGGAATTTTAATGAATGAATCATCATCACCTATTATTCTTTTAATTGATGCAGTTAATCAATTGGATGAAGAAAAGGATCAGAACCTTTTTACTTGGCTTCCAAAAAGATTGGCACCAAAAATTCGGTAAATTGACTTCAATTGTTGCTGAACGCATCGAGTGTAAAATCTCGATTGATTTATAATAAATTTTAATTATTTAGTGTTATTATGTCTATGATTGATGGTTCTCTACCCCATTTGCAACTGCAGAAGCGCGAGCGTACATGCTTAGAAGAATTTGTCAAGCCTTTAGATTCAATCGATCGTGCGGTAATTTATTTATCATTCTTTAACACAAAGTTTTGATGAAGATAGATAGATAGGAATTCTGGCTCTATGCATCAGCACAGACCAACTTCCCAAATGCTATGTTGAAGGGATTGAGAAATAATATCTTAGGAATCTCCAATATAAAGAATAATTCCGAAACATGTAGTCCATTATTGTGGACCTAGGAGCACATTATTTCCTGTGTAGTATGTATAAGTTTTATAATACATTTCAAAGTACATACATGCTATTGCATTGTTGAATAAATGAGCTATGTATATGTACTATTGAGTGCGGAGTTACTGACAGATAAATTTAAGTGTTCCTATCAAAGATAACCAGCTTGAAGCCAGGTACCCCGACCCGATCTGCTCTACTTTCTTGACCCTACCCGTCCAGCATATTGGTGCGACGTCCGTGAAGTTAAATGAACAAAGGAGCTCTAAATAGAACTCCTTTACTGAACATAAATTATAATCTGGCTGTTGGCTAAGCAAACAAATAGAGAAGTTGGATTTTACAGTTTTTGTGGCAAAAAATTTTGCAAGTGGAGAAATGCTTTTTTAAATTTCGTACATAAAGCACCTTGACCCGTTTTGATCCGAGGTGACTCAACCTTCATGTCGAACCAACCTGCTTCCAAATATAAGCCAGATATCGCACAGCTTTCAAGAAACTGCTCAGCGGCATTGTCAGCAATGCATCGTTTCAGAACAAGCCATTTATAATGCACTTTGCTTTTTATCATCTCCTGATACATAGGCTGAAATTAGAAGTGTGAAACCGCATCAGCACCCTAATCATTTCGCATCCAACTTGATAGCCTTCATAACAAAGCCATTTACCGCCGCATTGTTTGTACATTTCATCAGGGCTCTTGAATTTTATCAGATTTATTCGCTTGTTTCAAAATTTGTTACAATTTTTTGTAACTTTAAAATAGCGGTTTCTTGTTTCAGAATTTTTGAAACTAAGATTGAAAGTAATCTGATTACGTTTCCAGTGTGTTTGAAATTTTCTGAAGCATAAAAAATTCGTAAAAACATTAATTACCAGAAATCGGAACAAAAATAAAAATAAAATATATTGGCAAAAAGGGTGTTTTTAGTGAGAAAGAGACGTGAAAATGTAAAAAAAGGGGATCGAACGATTTAATAGTCTAAAGACCGTTTCGGCATTTGTTTTTACAGTTATCGAGTTTACTTTTCAGGAGACTGAACAGACGTTATCAGGGAGGGTTTTTAGAAGGCAAACTGTCCCATTGTACCCAGCATCAGTTCCAAAAATTGACGCTTTGAATTCGATAAATATCGCCAATTGCTGATCAATTGTTAACCCATAGCTTAGGAGTCTCGCTCAGATTAAATTTACAAGCTATAATTGAGATTGAATGTGAAAAAATGCCGACTTTACTTTTCAACAATGACGTTGTTGCAACCCTTCGAGCAACGTTGCGATTTGAGTCCACTTCTCAGCTAGACAGATCTGCAGTTGAGCCAAGTACACCGCCTAATACAAATTTTGTGTGAAATTCAATTTAGCATACTTGTGACTATTGGAACAGGAAATGACCCCCGTCTCTCATAGCATTTCTACAGACTCATCTTTAAATCCGATGTGCATTTTTCTGCAAGTGGGTTCAGTTTGCGTACAGTTTGAAGGCAAGAAAATGTGTTTTTAATAGTTTTTGAACATTTGTGTTATGGTACCTGGCGCAGGTTAATCTGTTTCATATTTGGGAACAAAACCTTCATTTGCCTTTCTGCTTTAACACAGTATGCTGCACCATCGATGACCAACAATTTGAAATTTTCTTTGCTCCAAAATAACTCCTTAACAGTATCTCGTGTTACACATTGAGGCGTAGTTGCGCTTGAGTAGATGTGGCCTTGCTGTGCACGAAATATCTCCCACCAATAAAACGACAACATTTTCTTGTTTCTTGCCGTGCGATTATCGTAAAGTACCTAAAGCGTCGAGTTGGACAGCAAATTCTGCATCACAATTTTCTTCTTATTCAACACGACATCGATTTATTGCTTTCTCATGAAGCTTTCGCTTGTAAATTATATTCCAGTTCGGCTTTCAGAAACCTGCCAAATGAGTTGTACTTGTGCGAGTTATCCGCTTTATATTTCCCCTGAAAGCGCGTTCGCTCATTTTTAGCCCTCATATCTGGCTTGAATGGGCAAACCTTCTGCGTCTTGAGGTTAGATTGTTGCTCATTTTCTATGTGTTTCGTTCTGTGAGTTTTGGCGATACCTCAGTTCGCAGTTACGAAATATACACAAAATGACGTTGTCAACACTTTTCAAAGATAGACAGAGTGCTTAAACTAGTTTCAAGTTCTCTACGTTGTACTCTTCAATAGCGGCGGACTAAATGGGGAGGAATCATGCTCTCGTTTTCACTAAGTACCACTGATATTTAATTGGACTGTGACATTGAATCACACATGCATGTAATTAGCTAATTGCTTCAAAGTCAATATTGATGCATGCAATCAATCCAAGCATGTGTGAGATTGTCCTTCACCACCCTCCTTTATAGCAGCACCCATCGCAAGTAGTTACTGTAGAAGACAAAAATACGCTGTGGTGTAACCTCTTTTCTTAGAAATATGAGTTGCATGAGACAATGCACACTTCTTGGTACACTCAATGTTTTTGGTAAACAACTGATTTTTTCTGAAAATTTCTTAAGGTAGTATGAAAAAAGTAAAAAAAGTAAATACTTTTATTCCAGTTCCTGTTAATTACCGTTTTATTTCGCAACAGCTTAGATTGGTTTTAAGCCAATCAGAAAGTATCGAGTTTTTAAAAATGCACTGGCTAAATAATATTTTTAACACAGTTTAATCAAATACGCTTTATAAAAATATGAATTAATGCTTTTGTAGTTTTTGTAATTGAAATTTTTTGATTGTTGTAAGAAATTTTATTACTCCACTTATCAAAATAATGCTGAAAATTAATTTTGAATTACTTTCTTTGCATTAAGTTTCAAAATCGTTTATGGTAATGCTGTCTTGATTTGTTTTTTAGCCATTGGCAGCTAACATGAAAATGTCATTGTTCCAGTTACAGTAATTTTTCTTTAATAAAGTTTCTGTTGCATTCAAAAAATCTGTTGCATTCAAAAAGGTCTGTTGCATTCAGAAAATTCCTATTGAATTAAAAATGCCTTGTATATAAACTAGCTAAAAATAGCCCTTATTTGATGCTCGTAAAAATCTTCAAAAAATGTTTATAAAAAATTCATTACTTGCAATATTTTCTTGTAACAGAATATTTATTGTCAATAAGTTAATTTGACAGGAAGAGTTAATAGTAAGCACTTTTGCAATAAGACCTTGATCACTTTTAGCACAAAGAACAACATTTTCAATCGTGAAAACTGTATTATAGATCCTACTTGTAATCTAGACAGTGCTAGGATACACAATGTTATACTCATTTTGCGTAATGGTTTCATTTCTCTCTACTGTCCTTTTCTCAACCCTTTTGAGAATTGTTTTGCAAAATGGAACAACTGCCTAATTAGACAACGACAATCGAATAAAACTCAATTAAAAAAATTAAATAGAAAATGGTTTTTTGTGATTTCATCTGAAGATAGCGAAACATATTATAGGAATATGCTTAGGTACTTGAATAAATTAACAAATGGAGGAAGTCAATAATTGTTGTTTCATTCAAAAATTGGAATATATTTTTGAACAAAACTAAAAAAATTTTATTTCATGTAATTAATTTTTATGATTTTTTTGCATTTTTACAGATTTTTTCGACCATCAAACAAAGGTATTTTTAGCTATTTTCTGTAAAAAGCTTTTTTGAATTCAACATAGACTTTGTTGAATTGAAATTGACTTAATTCAATACAACAAAGACGATTGACTTCAACAGAGACTATTAAAGAAAAATAACTGTAAACCGTTAAACATCGAATACATGGACGAGCACTTAAAATTAACACGCTTTTTACATTTAATTTAATGCGCCACTCAACATGAAAATTTTTTTCATTAACTATGATAGAATTACTACAAAACGTTTAAAAAAAATTTCTATTTCCTATATAAACCAGAAGATTAAATAATAATATACGTTCTGCGGATAAGATCATTACCACTGCGCCTATTACAATATGTAGTAGAAAAGCTACTGTACATGCTGATGTACAACTTTTCTCACGGTCGATGAAATGTGAAATGGCAAATATTTTTTCATTAACTTGTGCTTTAAGTTAATCATTTTGCTTTTAATTTTATTCTTGTTGTCTCTCTACATTTAAGTTAAATTTTAGGAAATACATCGCAGTTTGAAACTGTGCAGCAGTAGTTTTTTGAAGGGCAGTTTTATACTAATTGTGCTGTTTTCACTGGCTTTTGAAATCGTTTAATGAGCACTATTCTACAGTTTCACGAAAGGGGAGGGCAACTGTCCCTCTAAAAT
Organism: Hofstenia miamia; assembly: GCA_900660155.1. Taxonomy (NCBI): domain Eukaryota; kingdom Metazoa; phylum Xenacoelomorpha; order Acoela; family Hofsteniidae; genus Hofstenia; species Hofstenia miamia. Next base: position 15,215 of record CABFPE010001936.1, read on the forward strand.
AAACTTTTCCAAAAACACCTCATTAGTTTTTTAATTTAAACAGTAAACGTCTTCTTAATTAATATGCTGGGTAGTAAATGCCCTTAACCAAAACTTTTTCAGCCTATAATGCTATCCTAAGTTTTTATGCTTTTTGTTTTGTCGCTTAAGTTGGTCATTTATCGTATTTATGTTACCGTTTTAGACAATTGTAAGGCAGTGGTTGAGCCGTTATAGTAAAATTCTTGATCCCGAACAAATGTCACTCCTATTAAACAAAAGTGCTTCTCACAATCCACTATGGCTAACAATTGCATGCGAGGAACTGCGTGTATTTGGTCAATTCAGTAAAGTTGCTGACAAAATCAACCAACTTGCTGATGGCTTATTTCCGTAAGTAATTTGTATGTCTCCTTCGAAATTGAAAATACTTAGTTTCACTTTTGTATTTCTTGAAATGATTTTTAGGCTATTGGAGCAGGTCTTAACCCGATTTGAGAAAGAACATGGTGGGCATTTAATGGTCGCCACTCTTTCATTTCTCGAGGTTTCATGTCATGGGCTTCTTGAGAGGGAGCTACTTCAACTTCTCGGTGATGATGAAAATCTAATCCCCAAGGATTGGGATGATGTTTCTGAGTATGGTGTGTAATGTCATACATTCTTCTTCCCTTATATTCTATTTTTGAAGTGTCGTCAAATCTGGATATATATGTTTTCTGTAGCGTCCAATAAAATATCCGATGTTTTAAAATTTTTAAGGCTTCTCAAATAAGTTTTTTGATACAATTTAGGGCACTACAAAAATTTGTGAGTTGACATTTAAATTTGAATTCTGTAGAATTTATTGTTAGCTTTGCTAAGAAATCTTTAAAATTATCGATATCAATTTTTTCCGATAATTTGTGAACTGTGCTTCACGTTTTTATTAAACCTTAATAATTCTAGGAGAAATGCAGAAGGTCGATGAAAAGGGTTGTGCTGAGAAACGGGAAAAATCACTCAAGGACATTGGACCACTTCCAGCGGCTGAATGGTCTCCTGTTTACCATGCCTTACGTCGTTTTCTACGACCATATGGACAACCAGGGGAAGGTCGTTTAGATTTTTATCATCGATCTCTCTCTAAAGTTGTGCGGAAAAAGTATTCTATTTTAATGTACAACGCAATTAATATGTATGAGTAATCAATACCCAATTATACGAACTGTTAGAATAAACAAATGATCAAAATCCAATTTTAGTAATATTGGTTTGTAATGTTCAATTTACTGTCGTACAAATTTAAGGTGGTGGTAATTTTTAGTTTCCTATACTTCAGTACATCAAGGTTTTAATACGTTTTTGTTTTTTTGCAATGCATGCTATTTAGGTATTTCGCTGCTAATGCTGAAGACCAAAAGCACCTCACAAAGAAGATCCGCAACTGGTGGCATAGGAAATTGGCAGACTATTTTGAAGATTATAACATTATTGAGCGGAAAGTTGAAGTAAGATTTCAAAGTTAATTTTCTTTGAGTTGTGTTCTTTTCAGCGGCTTCATCATGTTTAATATATTTGTGTTATTTATTTAACTTGATGTTTGTGATACTGCTAGTTTTTAAGGAGTTCCCCATTCATTGTCTTGCAATCAACGATCATAAGCGGTTGCTTTGCTTTCTAAAAGATTGGAGTGTTCTTGACATTGTCTACGATAATGACATGATTATTCATGGGCTCTATTGTACAACCTTAATGAAAATATTTCGTCAGGTAATACGTTTTTTAATTTGACAAATTGACAATCGGATTGTGAGTTCTTAATTTTTATTTGATTGTAGGGATGAGATTGATATTGCGGGATTTCAGATTTCTAGTTTGTTTGCTTTTATGATTTGATGCTGAGGGGATGTGCTCAACAACTGATGCGAAGAAATGGCATACATATACATTAGCAAATTTGAACTGTGTAAATGTGACAAAATACAAATTCCATCTTTGCAACGGAATATATTTCTTTCAATAGAACTGCAGTGATAATTGCCCCTTTTTATTGCAAACTTTCGTTGAAATAGAATAGTTTATCAGAAACACAAGCACAAAGAATTTTTATATAAATTTGATAATATTTCAATTCAAGTAAATATACTTGTTTGAGAATTAACATAATTTATTCCTAGAAGATGACAGTGGTATTTTATAGGATATCAGGAAAATGATCACAGTAAAAGTTCATTATTGCACATCGGCGAAGTTTTTCGGAACAACAACAAGGTGTTTTTCTTTTTAGCCCACTTTTGTACATATTTAGAAGATTTTGATTTAACAAGGGCAAAATGTAATTACTATAAAACACAAAAAATTTGAAAAAATATCACCTTATTAGATCTTTGTGTTGCATAGCCTATCTGCAATTTGATTTTTATTCCAATTGTATTTAGTTTTCATAGCCAAAAAAATAATTTTGGCGTTTTTTTAAGCAGAGCCGAGTGCAGATTTAAAAATTTGAAGGGGCTAAAGTTAAAACAGCCTTCATTATTTAGTGGGTTGTTCATTTTCGTGAGTGGCTTTATCAAATATTTGCTTTTAGTGAGTAGGCTTAGCCCCCCTTTGTACTCGCGCATGTTTTTAAGCTTCCCTCTATTGAAAAACAATAGGGACGTGCCTGAATCAGGTATCCGGTAAAATTTAACGCTATATCGGATTTTACCGGATAACGTATTTTGAAATAAAATTTGATTTAGAAATCGAATTTTCGAGTATAGTGCTAGTTTTTCTGACATCAGGATGTAGTCCATTTAATATGCGTGAAAATATTTACTGATTATTTATTGATATTGAGAAATGAGGTTGCCCTTCATTAATGTTGAACAAGTTTCGGTCAATTTTTGGCAAAAGCGTAGTTGTGATTTTGATTCGGTTTCGGTATTATTAGGAAAAAATTATTTGTTCAAATACTTTATTAAGATTTAATGTTTTGATCANACGTGCCTGAATCAGGTATCCGGTAAAATTTAACGCTATATCGGATTTTACCGGATAACGTATTTTGAAATAAAATTTGATTTAGAAATCGAATTTTCGAGTATAGTGCTAGTTTTTCTGACATCAGGATGTAGTCCATTTAATATGCGTGAAAATATTTACTGATTATTTATTGATATTGAGAAATGAGGTTGCCCTTCATTAATGATTGAACAATATATTTCCGGTACCGGCAGTCAAATTATCCGGAATTATCCGGTATCCGGGATATTCAATTCACTATGCGGATTGCATCTCTAAAAAACAATTCTATATATTCTGTGTGATTTTTGGATATAGAACGCTAAATGCACAAATGCTGTTTACCGCCAAATCGCAATTTACAAATTTTATCTTTCCTAAATAAGTTAGTAGTAATTAATGCGTTTAGCAAATTTAATTGCATATACTAAACTATTTTTAGCATGGGAAATCGAAATCATGTTGTTAAGTATAAGCTTCAGATATGTTGAATGGCATCTACTTGACAATGTATGGGATAATATTTTATTAACGTAATGTTGTTTTTTTTAATATATTTTTTACGAATTAGGGGGTGGCAATGAGCTTTGCCTATCAAGAAAATCAAGAAATAGAAAAAGTAACATTTCCTTTCGTTACTGAACATAAATGTAATGTTTATTATAGTGCTCTTGGTGTAGTGCAATGTATGATATCTTTTTCTCCTGATTCTTTGAATTATTATAGATATCTAAAGAATTTGTGTTTTTTTTCAGTTCCATTAAACAAATTTCACTGATTCAAGAGTTAATTAAATGCTCGGGTCCCAAACCTAGAATGGCTGCTACCGAGTAGAGGTAGACGACTTCGGTTTTTTAACTTCGATTTGGTTTCGGTCATTTTTTGGCAAAAGCGTAGTTGTGATTTTGATTCGGTTTCGGTATTATTAGGAAAAAATAATTTGTTCAAATACTTTATTAAGATTTAATGTTTTGATCAGGTAGAGGCAAGGCATGTTTTTTGGTAATGGTGTTCGGCCAATTGTTATGCGCTCAAAAGCCGCATTGGTTGCCTGTACAGTGACCTACTTTTTTGCCAATGTTACCCGTTCGTGTAGTTTGGTAGTATATAGAGGCATCATTTGAAAAACCCGGATACATCCGGCTCCTCTCTTTTTCACCTTTATAAAACTATAAAATGCGGTGTTAGAAAATTGGAAGCTATTCAGTTGTGATTTGTGTATAAAAGTGGTCGTTCCGATATATTTTCTTGTTACCTACCAGCTCTCTTATGACGTGTGGTGGCATAATTGCATTGATTTTGTTTTGATGGATTTATGGGTTATTTGACTTTATTTTCTATTAAGGCTCCCCTTGGCTAATTGAAAA
>CABFPE010001937.1:0-19523 GCA_900660155.1 Hofstenia miamia
TTGTACTTTTATTTATTTATTATATTGATGAAACTTACTGCTTAAGATCAGCAACAATTCGGGAGTGCTTTCATTAGCATGGGGCGACACATTGCTTCTGGGGGTCTGTTGATTACCCAGTCCGAATTGTGGCTAATTAAGTTATGCATATGGTTACGTATAAGGAAATAATAAATCTCTCTTTTGTAGTTCAACATGTACATGCACTTATAAAACCTAACACTGTGATGATACTATGCCATGGGCTAGCACGAATATCTGGCAATTACAGATTATTTAATAGTGAGCTGAGAGATAACAATGAAAATGAGAGTTTGTGTTTTCTGAATTGAGATAGAAATTAAAAGTTAGCTACCATTAGCGTGGTTTACATGCTTCAGAATTCACAATGCATCAACAATGATATCACCAAGTTCTCTGGTGTGCCTGGAATGAGAAATTTCGAGACCAGGAAGCCTACCCCTGTCAAGAAAGTGTTTGATTTATCATCGGTACGATGCTATACGTGCAGAGAGAAGGGACATTTGAAATCCCAATGTAAAGCCAAGGTCCAGCTTGTTGCTGATGGTGAAGGCTTTATTGTCAAGGAACCACTTACTGAAACCTTGTGTGTTGATAATCTGGTTGATCTAGAACCTGATCAACCCACTACATCTCAAGATTTAAATTAGTTAGAGTGCCACCTCCTGTAAAACGTGCGCAAAGTAACAACGTGCTAGTTATAACTCAGTTGATTAGGAAGAACTTAATCCCTGTTGAGATGAATGGCAATATTTTTAATGCCACAGTGGATACCAGAGCCACTGCCTCAATAATAAGCACCGAGTGTTGCAAAGAATTGTGCTTAACTCGAGACTTGTTGTACTCTTCCAGCGTGAAACTGATTGATGCCTCTGGGAATCCTCTCTCACTGAAAGGGCAATTAAAGGATGCTCCATCAAGATCCATGCGGAACCCTTTGAAGTAGACCTTTTGGTAGTAGATACCTCTAATCATCGTCTCCCCTATGATCTAATCTTAGGAAATGATTTTTTGGAGCGCAATTCTTGCGTCATCGACTTTAAGAACAATATGATTTCAATCAAAGATCAGGAAGCAACGCAACTAATGACGATCCCTGATAAAGAAGTTGTTTTTGACTTAGAAGAACCCATACTCCTTGAGCCCAAACATTGGACTCAAGTCGCTGTGTTCTCGGATGCCAGTATTAATGGAGACATTATGATATCAGGGCAGAGGGGCAAGTACATCTGCAGAGTTTCTTTTTCTCCAGATTTATGCAAAGTAATAAGAGGAAAGATGCATGTAACTGTTCTCAATGGGTCAACTTCCATGGTCAAGATTGGAGTGTCGCAATTACAATTAATAGGAGTGCCAGTGAAAGTCGAAAATATTCCAATTACTTGTCTACCAATATGCACCGCTGTGCACGATTTGACAGCTCCCGCAAGTCCGGTACAAGTACCAACAGTCACTGAGAATTCCCATCTGCACTTAACTCAAAAGAAAAGAAAATCTCTAGTATCCTTGCTTTATAGTAAGCACGATGTTTTTAACTATGGCACCATTAGTGTTGGTCAAGCCTTAGGTGAGGAGCACACTATCAAAGTCAAACACGATCGTCCAATCTGGCTGCCGGTACGCCATGTACCAGAAAACTTAAAACCTGAATACGAGAAGATCTTGAGTGACCTAATTGAAAGCGGAATAATACAAGGAAGCAACAGCCCTTATGCTGCTCCCACTGTGTTTATTTGACAAGGCAAGAAGTATCGACTGTGTATCGACTTTTGTAAGTTAAATGATATCACAATTAAAGACGCGTATCCCCTGCCACGGATAGAAGATCTCCTCTATGATGCTAGTAAATATAAATTCTTCTCGTGTCTAGACTTATGTAAAGCCTACTGGCAGGTACTGATGCGCCCTTCGGACATCTCAAAGACTGCTTTCATAACCCCTTACGGGCTATACGAATGGAAGTATATGGCCTTTGGCCTATGCAACGCGCCAGCTACTTTTCAGCGTTATGTTACTAAGATTCTAAAAGATGGTGCGAACCTTCTTGAGCCCGGAATTTCGGCGTATATTGATGACATTTTGGTCACAAGCAACACCTTTGAGGAACACTTAGATAAGCTTGGTCGAACATTGGATTTGTTACAAAAAGCCAGACTCAGGGTAAATGGAACAAAGTGTGCTTTAGTCCAGACTAAGGTAATTTTTCTTGGTCACGTTATTGAACCCGGGAAGATTTTGATAAAAAATAATGGCAAGGATTTCTTAGACAAGATTGAAACGCCAAGGACTCGCCGAGACGTCCAACGATTGATGGGTTTCCTCAACTATTACGGGATGTTCATCCCCAATCTCACAGACAAGACAAGGATGATCTCGAATTTGTTAAAGAAATCTGTTGACTTTAAATGGACCTGGCAAGAACAGCAAGCCCTCGAGGGAATAAAATCGGAGCTCAAGAAAATACCGTCATTGAATACCCCTGATTATACAAAGGATTTTATAATCAACTGTGACGCTAGCGCCATTGCCATCAGCAGGATCCTCAGCCAGGACGTTAACGGAATCAAAAGTCCTGTGCAGTATTTCAGCAGAAAACTTAGAGCATCAGAGAAGAATTACGGCGCGACTAAGTGTGAAATGCTCGCATTAGTCAAATCATTAAGGAAATTCCGCTACTTTATACTTGGTCGCAAATTTATTGTCCGCACTATTAATAGCGCCCTTGCTTGGTTAAAAAAGTTCAGTGGCGATAAATCAAACATTGTCGCAAGATGGATCAAGTACTTAAACGACTTCTCCTTCACCATTAGACATCGCCCCGGCAAATTACACTTGAATGCGGATTATTGGATGGCTCTCCCGAGCTACGAATGTGATATTAAAAAACCAGATGGGGAAAAAGCTCCATTTTCATTTATCCCTCACACCGAGTATCAGTTAATACCTGAAATTAATGCTGACCGAAATGGAAAGCCTATTCTTGCTATACTATTGAAAGAGGAGATTTCGGAAGAAGAAATTATTCATTACCAACATCGAGATTGGATCCTGGATCAAATAATGAAGAGGATGGGGGACCCCTATTTCCCTACATCCCCAGAAGTAAACCGATATTTTCATTGCTATAATTGGCGCGTGACCGACAAAGGCTTACTATATGCTAAAAGTAAACATAACAATTGATTAGCTATTCCTGAATACTTTAAACGAGACTTAGTGCGTAGGGTTCATGAGCGAGGTCACCTAGGCATTCTTCAAACCGAGAAAACCTTTAACTCTAGATATGTGACCACTGGGATCTGCGCAGCTGTCACTGACGTTATTGACAAATGAGAGAAATGTTTGCTAAACAACATCCACCATTTCCCTCAACAGCGCACTGAAATGGAATCACGATCGGCAGAAAGTCCGAATGAGCTGGTACATGTGGATTTAGAACAACTATCAAAAGACGACGAAGGTTTCCAGTACTTGCTTGTGATGGTGGACCACTTCACCAAGTTCGCCCGTATAATTCCTTTAAGCAGCACAACAGCCGAGGTGGTAGCCGACAAAATTCTTAAAGAATGGATTCTCAAATATGGCCCGATGCGCAAATTAGTTTCAGATCGCGGTCCGCAATTTGAGAGCAACCTTTTACGCGCACTCATGCTTGAGTTGGAAGTAGTTCATGAATTAACAACTGCCTACCACCACCAGGCTAATGGCTTGGTAGAGAGATTGAATTGAACACTCATTAAATTGATTCGAGTGGCATTGTCTTGAGCTGCAGGGAAGCAATGGAGACGAATTGTCGAAGGTGTCGAATACTTTTATAATACTTCGGTTCACACCACAACTGGCATAAGCCCCTTCAAAGCCATGTTCGGCAGAGAAGCCGCTACTTCACTAGCAATGATGTTTCCAAAATATGCTGAAACCAATGTGGATAATTATGTAAACAGACTAATCACTGATCTACAGCAAATTCACTTAACAATTTGTCATAATACCAATCAATCTAGCATCTGGCAAAAGAAGAATTTTAATAAAAAATTATATGGGGAGCCTCATAAGCAGGGCGATAAAGTTTTTGCCTATTTACCCCATATCACAACCAATAGCCACCAAGTATGGAAGCTTGCTAACAATTGGCAAGGCCCATTTATAATTGAAAAAGTGCTTGATCACAATACATATACCTTAAACAATGGTAAAACAGTACACTTTCAAAGGCTTAAGAGAGCCATAAAAGATATAGAACATGTGATTATAGATGACAATAACAAATTTACGTTAATAGACAACGGTGTCAATGTATATGAAAAATACGAGAATTTGACTAGTTTTTCTGAGGATGAATTTTCCGACACTGATTATCATTGCGATAACATTAACACTGAGAATTTAGCATCACGTACGCTCCCCCCAAGAAGGGCGAGAACTACTTATGATCCCAATATTTGGGATTTAAATCTTATAACTACATTTAGAAATGAAACCAATACATCGCAAAAGAGAGTCGCCAGCTCCACCCGTCCGCCGCTGAGTACGAAGGAGGATGGAAGGTAGCCAACTTGAAGGTAATGCCTCACCTAGGCATGGGAGACACGTTTCTCTGCTTGCTGAGGCTCGCACAAGAAAAAGAGGACGTCAGGAAGGTGCTGAGCAGAGTCTGATTCCGTGTGGGCGACACGTTGCTCCACGACTCGGAGAGCCGAAAGCAGTTACCACGACGCCCTCAACATCTCGCCCCTACGTGGAGAGACACGTTTCCCCACGTGCGCGAGAGGAGCTGGCATCCCCCACTTTAAAAACTTTTAAATCAAGAGTACCTTTTACACCTTTACAACCTGTAAACACCCCCCACATGAGCGACTTGATAGCCCCTTCGACCTCTTCTACAGCTACTTCCACCATATGATCACAGAAGACTGAAGAAAGAAGACGAAAACTATCGAAAGTCAGCGATGAGACATTACATCCTTATTATATTGCAACTAGGAAAGCCATCGCTATCATTCGCGATAACATTTCAGAGGAGACACAAAATCAACTTCGACGAACCTATAATGGTCGCAACATGACCTGCTTGATTGACGTAATCCCTTTCGTCATAGACGCATCCTGCCAACCAAAAATCAACATGATTATAGCCTACGATTCCAGGATGATGGAAACACTAAGTCGTCTGTATTGGCGCAGTATGGTTCATACGTTTTTTGACGACGACTTTAATATATACAGTCTATGCCAGTTTTTAAATAGCGGCCCCACCATTGATAGTTTCGAGTGTGTAAACGTTGATTTCAAAAATCTCCTCATTATTTATTTTTTCAGATTATCCGAGATACAGGCAGAGGACATTATGGAGCAAATCGAAATAGCTTTCCACATTGCTAAAGTTGAAGGCATTCGCCTAATAATGATTGTGCGTGGTGAGTATGAAACATCTATACCCGAACCAATTGAAAATCTTCACTTCAGAATGGAGAACTTTTTAATCTTGTCCAAAGAAGATTACGCCCTGACTTCTTCACAATTGACGAGTCACCTTCCCATAACTAGGCTAATTTATACTGATCTTCTATTATGTCAAAAAGTGCCATCACATCGTTTAGCAGTAGACCAGAAATTAATTGTAGACGTCCTGCTCCAGTCACAGACACTGGAAATCACAGATCCTAACACTCCTTTATTATATACCATAACAGATATGAGAGTAAGCTTCGCCTTTGCTCAGAGTGAACAATTACTTCATGAAATACATACCATTTGGTCTGATCTTAAGGCTGATTTTAACCCTGAGTCTGATTGGCCCATATTAGATATATCAAGTCCATCACAAAAATACCATTCATCAGTAGAATGCACCCTATGTGACATTAAAGTCTCCTACACTAATCAAGACAAGAAAAATTTCAAAGAGCGGCTCTTTGCTGAGAAAAACTTACCCGATATATATGCCAGAGGTGCAATTTGGTTACTAGCCATATATTTAACAAAAGAGCCAAACCTCCACATACCTATGTCGCATGATAAACGAACTTCCTTAATGAAATTAACGATCCACGAGATAGCAGTATGCCCCTTGACATGGAAGGTGAAAAACTGGCTTCTTTATAAATGCAGTCCTCCTTCTTCCCCTGGAAAGACAAAACGAGCAATGGACAAATTCGAAAAATATTATGCCCAACTGGTGGGGGCGAGCAGTGTCACTGGCAAAATGTCGATCATGTTGACCAGCAATAAACTTGGTATCTGTCCGTTGGACATTAATATTTTCTCAGACACCATCAAGAAGTACATGTGGGGCGCAACTGCTGAGACAAAGTTCGCAATTTTTTCATCTGACAACACCCCTCTCAGCACACAAAGATTCGTAGAAAGATTGCCAGGATCAACAAAATGTTTTCTCGAGCAAGTCGCCAAGTTTGACGTACATGGTAAGAACGAACTTTTATTTAGTACGCAACAAATGAAATACCCTGAGTGCGGGTATGGGCAGTTCATCGAATCAGCCAGGCACGTTAGTAAGGAAGGAAAAATCATCCCAATCACCATTTTTGATCAGGTGATGAGGACGCCGGAGCAATTCTTCAGAGAGGAGGAATTATTATCATCCTCGGCTGTGCAAATGTCTCCTCACATTTGAGACTTAATTGAGAAGGTGAATTTAGAAAAGTTTGGAGGTACTGTCATCTCTCCAAAGCCAACGCCGCAATGGTCCGTCACGGAAGCTGAACATATTTTGATGGTCGAGCATGACCCGAGTGAATTTATGGACGAGCTCACAGTACAGCAGAGAGTCCTGGTCGATAGTAGGGATAAGGATGTCCTATCGTTAATGAAGTGGTGTCTTACAGAAATGTTCACCAAAGAGGAGTTAGTCATACTACAATCCCCAGGGCGACACGTTGCTCTGGATGTAGAATGTACTACTTCACGTATCAGAATCTCCCACCAACAGATCGAACGTTTAAGACAGAAGGGACTACGAGGAAAATTTTGGGACACCATTAAAGACGCTCGCATAAATTATCCTGTGACAATAGGAACCGCCACATTAGCCTCTCCGTCGACGTTTAGCGAGTTAGAGAAGAAGATCAACACGTCAAACCTCCTGTGTATTCCACCACCTACCATAGAGACACCCTTGATTCAACCGAAGTGGAAGGTGCGAAAACCCAAAAAGAGGGTAGCTGCTCAGTTATCTGATCAGATAAATTTTGTTAATAGTAAATCAGAAGCCATCAAAGCCAGTTGATCAGGGGAATATAAAACAATTCGAGAGAAACTAATTGCTGGAGGAAACGCAGAGCGTGTATTCATCAATGGCAAACTAACCATCACTGATATCTTTTTAAAGGGACTACCTATCCACGCACAGTTACAAGCCATCCAGGACAAACTAGCCACATTGCAGCCACGTGTTCTCATCCTATTCCAGGCTGCTGGAGATTTAACCTGGATAAATAATGTGGAAACAGTGACGCGGTACTATGACGTCACAAAGCGAATCAAAATTATTACCATGATTTGAGCCAATGTAACGGATCCAAACGAGATGACATTAAGTCAGGTTCAGGAGTACTGTTCGTTGTTTGTAGATCATGCCACTACCATGGGGTCTCTACGACAAGTCTTCCTCCACTTCTACCCTGATACCAAGATCAGCGCTGATGACGCTCACACGTCGGACACTGATGCTATGATGACACTCATGGTAGCACTCAAAGGCCTTTGGCTCTACGAACGTTTCTATGATACATTTACCAGACGATTGAATAATCTTCGGAGAAATTGTCCTATTAGCAATCGCATGCCAACAATAAAATTCCTAAGGTTGAAAGATGAGGTGGTCACACAAAGAGAGGTGCTGATGCAGATAACAAGAGAGGCCAGTTATGCAGAAGTCACTACCTGGGATGGCGAACTTGCTACCAAGATGATCTTGGCCACACAAAGTATCGTTTCTGGGCCAGCCCTTCAACTATTAGCCGAAAATTAATTTGAGCAAGGGGGGCATGTAGAGTTGCTCGGGGATTCTGTTGATTTTATTTTTATTTTGTATTATTACGTCACCATGACGTTATTAACTAGTTTCGATCTTAGTTTGTTGTTATTAATTTCGATGTCCCCTTGATGGTGCTGATGATTGCTCAAATTTAATTTTACGAGGGAAATAGAATTGATCATGTTAAACTACGTTGATATCTGAAGTATTGTAAACAAAGGCAGGTAATTATTAAACAATTGTATAAAACCTGAGGAACTTGTAGCAATCACTTAATAGATTTTATCTACTCTCAACTGCCGTCTTTACCATTGTACTTTTATTTATTTATTATCTTGATGAAACTTACTGCTTAAGATCAGTGACAATTCGGGAGTGCTTTCATTAGCACGGGGCAACACGTTGCTTCTGGGGGTCTGTTGATTACCCAGTCCGAATTGTGGCTCATTAAGTTATGCATATGGTTACGTATAAGGAAATAATAAATCTCTCTTTTGTAATTCAACATGTACATGCACTTATAAAACCTAACACTGTGATGATACTATGCCGTGGGCTAGCACGAATATCTGGCAATTACAGATTATTTAATAGTGAGCTGAGAGATAACAATGAAAATGAGAGTTTGTGTTTTCTGAATTGAGATAGAAATTAAGCAAGTGAGACAAATAGGGTAGCACCAGTCAATAGGTTAAGCACTTTACTTCTGGATGTTCTGCTTCGGCTGGAAGCCATAGGAATTGGTCATCGTGGTTCTTACCTAAAGTAGTTTTGTTACTTGGATGAATTACCAATGTTACATCTATATGTTATAAATTCTGTGTTATTCCTTTTTCTGGAATCATGGCTGTTATGTAAATGCTATTCAAACCTTCTGCGGAGTCAATTAAGTTTCTAGTTAAGTTTCCCTACCAGCCAATGATTCTACAATATGATGCACAATTCCAATCACAATGATAAAGATGTCACTGGCCCAACTGGGGTAGGGAAAAGATTTGAATCCAGTAAGACTAAGAAGGCAGTCTTTAAGAAGGAATTTAATATGGCCTCTGTCTACTGTTTCTAATTTGGAGACAAGATACATTTCAAATCAAACTGTCATGAAAAGATACATTTAATTGCCAAGGGAGAGATATCATAATTGTGTAAGAACCTGAATCATTTCATGTTGAAAATTTAGTTGATTTAATGGAGGATGAGTTGATCTCTCTGCAGAATTTAAACTAAATGGAGCACTGACTCAAACAAACCAAGCTATTCTAGGCATAACTAATCTAATATGAAAGAATCTGATACAAGTTGAGATAAATGGAAATATTAAAAATGCGACAATCAATAATCAAAAATACTGCAGCGGATTATGTTTTAACAGAGATATCTGGACCCATCCTGTGTCAAATTAATTGATGCTTCTGGGAATCCCATCTCACTGAAAGGGAAACTCTGTGATAACTCCATTCACATCTCCTCAAATCCTAACAAAGTTGTCCTCATAGTAATTGACACATCCAAACATAAACTTCCATATGATCTCATTTTGGGGAACCATTTTTTAGAAAGAAACTAAGTTGTGATTAATTATAAAAACAACATCATATCTATCAAGGATCAGGACGCTACTCAATTAACCACTGTCCTGAAAAAGAAATAATTTTTGATTTAATAGAGCCTGTATCACTTAAGGCAAACCAGTGGATGAGAGATTGTACTATGGGAATCAACAAAGAGATGAGTTGAGTTTTAAGAGAGACACAACACTGAGGAAAATATGTGATAGCGCTTTTGTCATCCTCAGCAAACTTCTAGTAAAGATATAATAGAGAACTGTATGTGACAATTATAAATGAATCTACTTTTTCAATCTATTTGAACCTTTTCATTACAAATAGTAGCTGTGCCAGTTCAGGTTGAAAATGTTTTGACATCTTGTCTGTCAATTTGTACCACGGTTCACAATTTAGAAGAAACATCTAATATAGACAAAATACCTCCTGTTACAACTCACATTCATCCTCATTTAGAACAACAAGAAAGAATATAACTAATCTCACTTTTACATAGTCACCATGAAGTTTTTAATTATGGAGATATCAGCATTGGCCAAGCCATTGGTGAGGAGCATGCTATTGAAGTTAAGCATGACAAGCTGATCAGAGTACAAAAAGATCTTAAGCAATTTGATCAAGAGTGGAATTATCCCAGGTAGCAACAGCCCCTATGCAGCTCTGACCATTTTTATCAGACAAGGTGAGAAATACAGGCTTTGCATAGATTTCCACAAACTCAATAATGTCACTGTTAAAGACACTTATCCATTGCCAAGGATTGAAGACCTGTTATATAATGCTAGTAAATACAAATTTTTCTCTTGCTTGGATCTATGCAAGGCATAGATGCAAGTGTTGATGCGAACTTCAGACATTCTGAAAACTGCTTTCATTACCCCATATATCCTGTATGAATGGAAGTACACAGCTTTCAGATTATGCAATGCCTTAGCTACCTTCCAGCAGTATGTAATGAAAGAATTAAAGGACAAATCTAACTTTCTTGAGCCAGGAATATTGGCATATATTGATGATATTTTAGTAGCCACTCACACTTTCAATTAGCATTTGAACAAACTAGAATTGCTACAAAAGGCTGGTTTGAAGGTCAACAGAAATCAATGTTCCTTGGCACAGATGAAGGTAACCTTTCTGGGGAGAGTTATTGAGTCTGGAAAAATTTCAATCAAGACAAATGCAAAGGATATTCTGGAAAAAATTGAAACATCACAAAGTTGGAGGGATGTGCAATGACTAATGGGATTTCTAAATTATTATGGGATGTTCCTTCCAGATCTTGCAGAGAAAACAAAGACCATATCACATCTGCTTAAAAAATCCACTGATTTTAAGTGGACCTGGAATGAACAAGATGCACTTGAGAAGATTAAAATCAAACTAAAAAGATCCCATCACTGAATACCCCTGACTACAAAAAGATTTTATAGTGGACTTGCACCCAGTGCAGTGGCCATTAGTGGTTTTTTGAGCCAAGAATTCAATGGAATTGAGAGGCCTATCCAACACTTTAGCAGGAAACTCTGGACAGCAGAAAGGAATTATGGAGCCACTAAATGTGAGATGCTGGCATTAGTAGAGTCTTTAAGGAAATTTCACTACTTCATATTAGGATGCAAATTTATCACTGATAACAGTGCATTGGCATGGTTAAAGAAGTTTAGTGAAAACAAGTCTAACATAGTGGCTTGGTGATTTGAATATTTGAATGATTTTTCTTTTTCAATCAGGCATCGCCCAGGTAGATTACATCTGAATGCGGATTACTGGACAGCATTGCCCAGTTATGAAAGAGATCTGAAAAAACCACCTGGAGAAAAAATTCCATTTACATTTATTCCTCACACTGAGTATGAACTAACATCTGAAATCAATGTAGATCACAATGGGAAACCCATCCTGCCCATCATGATAAGAGAGGAAATTTCAAAAGAAGAACTAATACAACATCAACATCAGGACCAAATTCTATCAGATATCATGAAAAGAATAAATGACCCTTACTTCCCTACTTTGCCAGATGTTAACTGATATTTCAAGCTTTATAATTGGCAAACAAACAGCAATGGGCTGCTATACATTAAAGGCTTAAATAACTGACTCACAATCCCTGAATATTTTAGACGGGACCTAGTCCTAAGAATTCATGAAAGAGGACACCTTGGGATCCTCCAAACAGGAAAGACATTTAATTCTCAATACATAACAATTGGTAAATGCGCCACAGTGGTAGACATCATTGATAAATGCAAAAAGTGCCTCTTACACAATGCCAGTCACTTTCCACAGCAAAGAGCTGAGCTTGAATCTCAAGCAGCAGAAGGCCCTAATGAATTAGTACATATGGACTTGGAGCAATTGTTGAGATGATGATGGCTTCCACTATCTTCTTGTCATGGTGGATCATTTCATGAAATATGCACTCTCAATAGTACTACTGCAGAAAGATTAGCAGTCAAGATTGTAAATGAATGGATATTGAATTATGGACCCATGCACAAACTAGTTTCTGACCACAGTCATCAATTTGAAAGCAATCTTATTAGAGCTCTGATGAAGGAACTAGAAGTTGTACACAAACTCACTACAGCCTACCATCACCAAGCCAATGGATTGGTTGAAAGGCTGAATCAAACTCTCATAAAGCTAATTAGAGTGGCACTATCACAAGCTGCAGGAAAAGATTGTAGGTGTGTCATTGAGTGTATAGAATACTTTTATAACACATCTGTACACTCAACTACAGGGGTCAGCCCCTTCAAAGCAATGTTTGGACATTAGGCAAGACATCTCTCACTATGATGTTCCCCAAATATACAGACAAAAGTACTGAACAGTATGTCAGTCAATTAATTCAAGACATGCAACAAATCCATTTAACCATCTGTCATAACATGAACCAATCTAGTATACAGCAGAAAAACGTTTAACAAGAAACTGTACAGAGAACCACATAAATGGGGAGACAAAGTTTTTGCTTACTTGCCTCCAGTAGTCACAGATCATAATCAGTTGCATAAATTAACTAACTATTTGCAAGGCCCTTTCACCATTGAAAAAGTGCTTGACCATGACACTTATACACTTAACAATTGTAAAACAGTACATTTTCAAAGGCTCAAAATGGCCATCAAAGATATTGAGCACGTAATTATTGATGATAACAGTGAATTTACACTAGTTGAAAATGGTATCAATGTATTTGAGACATATGATAATTTATCTGATTTTACTGAAAAAGATTTCACTGATACTGATTTTGATGAGAATGATATTAATATTAGTGATTGTAATCAACAGGCATTGCCTCAAAAAAGTGCTTGAGACAATTGTGTTTATGATCCCAATAATTGGGACCTTAACCTTATAAATCTGTTTAGGAATGATACCATTAAGGAAGAAAAAACACTATTCACCAGCTCCTCCAACCTGCCACAGTGTGAGAAGGAAGATGGAAGGTAGCAGAAATGGTACCCATATCTTGTCTAGCCATGGGAGACACATATCTCTGCTTGATGAGGTGTGCAAAAAGAAAAGAGGACAACATGATGTTGCTGTGGAGAGTCCTATTCTGTGTGGGTGAAATGTAGCTCCATGATTAGGAGAGGAGACAGCAACAACCCTGTCCTCATCTTGCTGCTATGTGGGGAGAAACATATATCCACGTGCGCGATCAGAGCTGGCCAAAACAACTGATAAAACTTTTAAAACTCAAATTATTCATACCCCATTTAGTGTATTACAAACTGTAAATACATCCCCAACAAGTGATTCAATAGCCCCTCCAACCTCTGTTACTTCCTCCACCCTTATGTCCAAAGTTTGTTTCAGGAAGACAGAAGATAGAAAAAAGAAGATGTCAAAAGTAGGAGAGGATACTCTTCATCCTTATTTTATTGCAACATGCCATGTGATTCACTATGTTCGTTATAACATATATGAAGAGACAAAAAATAAATTATGATGAACATATAATACACAAACATTAGCTTCCTCAATTGATATGATACCCTTTGTCATTGATGCTGAATGCCATCTAAAAATAAACATGATAATCTGCTATGACTCTAAAATGCTTGAAGGAATCCGCCATTTTTACTGGAGGAGGACTGTCCACACATTGTTCAACAAAGATTTCACAATTTACAATCTCTGTCAATTTCTAAACAACAGTAGCACTATCAGTAGTTTTGACTGTGTTAACATTGAATTCCCTAATCTATTAGTAATATATTTTTTCAGAGTAAATGAAATGCATGACAACAGGATTATGGAGCAAATTGAAATTGCTTATAGAATCACCAAAGTTGAAAACATTTGACTTGTGATGGTGCTCAGGGAGGAATATGAGGATAAAATTCCTGAAGCTGTAGAAAACTTACATTTTCACATGGAAAACTTTATTATTTTATATTGTTCCAGTTATCTTCCAATTTCAATGTACCACACAAATATCATATAAGTTACTAAGTTATTATTCACTGACCTAATGTTATGTCAAAATATACCATCACACTGAAAAGCAGCTGACCAGAAACTGATAATTGACAATATCCTTCAATTGCAAATGTTAGAGTTAACTGACATGCATACACCATCTTTGTATACTTTGACTGATATGAGAGCAAGTTTTGCTTTTTCTCAAAGTCCCAAAACATTGCAGGAGATACAGGATATTTGGACAGACATAAAAGCTGATAAAAACCCTGAGTCTGATTGACCCAAACTTAATATAAGAAGCCCATCATCCTAATGCTATCATTTGGTTGAAAGATTGTTAAGAGAAATAAAGTTCTCATATGATACTCAAGATAGAAAAAGCTTTAAACAGTAATTATTTTCAGAGAAAAATTTGCCTGATATTTACATGAGAAGAGCAATTTGGATTATTGCAATATATTTAATAAGGGAACCATTATACATGAGCAACTATGGAAGATCCACAAGAAGGTAATCAGTACAGAACCTCAAGTCTTAATCTTATTCCAAGCTTCAGGAGACTTAATGTGGATAATTAATGTTGAGAATATAATGAGATATTACAATGTCACTAAACGTATCAAGATTATCACCATGATTCTTGCTGATGTGTCAGACCCTTATGAAATGACACTAGGTCAGGTCCAAGAATTTTGCTTGCTTTTTTAGATCATATGACCAGAATGGTATCATTAAGAGATGTGTTTATACACTTTTATCCAGAAACAACAATCAAAGCTGAAGATGCTCATACTTCTGACACAGATGCAATGATGACTTTGATGATTGCACTTAAAAGATTCTGTCTTTATAAAGGTTCCATGATACATTTACTTGGTAATTGAATCATTTGAGAAGAAATTGTCTGATTAGTACCTGGATGGCTGCCTTAGGATTTTTTAGATTGAGAGATGAAGTAGTCATTCAAAGCGAAGTACTTATGCAAATTTCACATGAACCATGGTATGCTGAAGTGACAGAATAGGAGGGAGTGTTAGAGATTGAAATGATATCCACCACCCAAAAAATAGTCTCAGGTCCTGCTCTTCAACTATTGCCACAGAATTGATTTGAGCAAGGGGGGCGTGTAGAGTCACTTGGGGACTTTTGTGATTTCTTTTTCACTTTAATTGTACTGACATCAGTATGACGTAATGATTTATTTCTAGTCTAGTTTTATGAAAGCTGTTTCCTATCCCCTCAAATGGTGATAATTATATTGCTCAAATTTTATTGTGAGGGAAAATGATGACATGACTATCTTATGATTAATTTTGATTGTAAACAAAGGCAGGTAATAACTTGAATTATGTAAATTGAGAAACAATGTTGAGAAAAGTTCAATAGAGTTTATCTAGCCTCAACTACTGTTTTACCTCCATATTTTTCTTTATTATATATTTTGATATGAAAATAATTACATAAGTAAGGCGACAATTTGGGAGAGCCTTCTCAAAGTACAGGGCAACACGTAGCTCCTGGAGATCTTTTAGATTTTCCAGCCCAAATTGTGGACCATTTAGGTTATGTATGCAGTTACACTTAGGTTAATAATAAACCTCTTGTTCAATGTTCAACATGTACATGCACCTATAAGTTACAACACTGTGATGATACTATACCATTGGTTAGCATGAATGCCTGGCAACTATAGGCTATTATTTAGTGAACTGAGAGATAACAATGAAAATGAGATGTTTATTTTAGGCTATTATTTAGTGAACTGAGAGATAACAATGAAAATGAGATGTTTATTTGTGGTTATAAGATAGAAATTTAAAGTGAGACAAATAGGGTAGCACAATTCACTCAAGTTAAGCACTTTACTCTTTCTGAAGATGTTGCTTCAGCTGGAAACTATACAAATGGGTTATCTTGGATTTTACCTAAAGTAACTACTTACTTGGATGAATTACTGATGTTAAATTTTATAAGTTCTCTCTTTACTGGAATTGGGGCTGCCTTTGTATGGCTGCTACTTAAAACCTTCTGCAGAGTCAATTAGTTTTCTAGTGTAATTACTATTGTAGCCTGAGATTCTACACATATAGTGTTGTGCTCAGTCAGGTTATTGATGGGAAAGAGAGTCCCATCCAGTACTTTGGCCACAAGCTCCAAAATGCCAAGCAAAACTACAGCATGACCAAGTCAGAAATGCTAGCTTTAGTTGAAAGTCTGAAGAAATTTTGTTTTTTATTCTGGGCTGTCAGTTTACTGTACATACCAATAACTCGGCACTGGCATGGCTGAAGAAATTCTCCAGGGAGAAGTCCAACATTGTTGCCTGATGGATCAAGTATTTAAATGATTTTACATTCTCAATCAAACACTGTCCAGGGAGACTGCATAACAATGCAGATTATTGGACTGCTCTCCCTAGCTATGAGCATGATCTCTGGAAGCAGCCTAGAAAGAAGACACTGTTCAGGTTTATTCCCTTCAGTGACTACAAGTGTCTGCCTGAGATCAATGCAGATTGTCACAGAAACACAATCCTCTCTATCATAGTGAAAAAGGAGATTACAAAAGTGGAAATTGCACATCACCAATGCTATGATAAGCTACTAGGCAAAATCATAGCTAAAATAAAAAAAATAATTACATCCTCAGCCCTGTTTCCAACAGATATTTTCAGCACTACAACTTGAAACAGACTGATGCAGGCCTGCTTTACACATGAAGTCAAAATATTTGGCTAGCAGTCCCCAAATATTTTTGAAGAGATCTGGTGCAAAAGATTTATGAGAAAGGCCACTTAGGTATCCTTCAAACAGAACAAACATTTAATGAAATATATGTAACTATTGGTATTAGAGCCACAGTGCAAGATGTAATCAACAAATGCACCACTTATCTATTGCAAGGAGCTAGACATTTTCTGGAGCAGTGGGCTGAGCTTCATAGCAGAGCCGCAGAATGCACAAACAAAGTTGTGCATATGGACATTGAGAAGCTCTCTCATGATGAGGAAAGGCCCCAGTACCTTCTCACAATTATTGACCATTTTACAAAGTATACTCAACTCATCCCCCTTAACAGCACCACTGCCAAGGTTATTGGAGAGAAAGTGGTCAAGGAATGGATCCTTAAATTTGGGCCCAGGGAGCGCCTAATTTCAGATCATAGTCCTGAATTTGATAAACACCTTATCCTTAATGAAAGAGCATGAGATACTCCATGAGTTCACCAATGTGTATCAACTGCAGTTGAACAGAGTCATGGAAAGACTCAACCATAATGTTATCAAACTAATTTGATTTGCTCTTGCCCAAAAAGCAGCAGACATTAGAAATGTGTTATCAAGGCAGTAAAGTACTTTTACAATACTACAGTGCATTCTACTACTAAGGTCAGCCCTTTTAAGGCTATGTTTGGTCTTGAGGTGAGTACACCTTTTTCCATCATGTTTCCTGATTATAACAAACCTATGTTGGAGAATTTTGTGAATCATATGTTACATGAGTTTCAACAAGTACATTTAACTATTTGTCAGAACAGTAATCAATCTGTTATCTGTCAACAGCAGAATTTCAACTGCAAACTCTATGGTGAGCCTCACAAGATTGGCGACAAATTCTTTGCCTATTTTCTTTGCCAGATTACTGATGCAAATCAAGTGTGGAAGCTTGCTACAAATTGGCAAGGTCTGTTCACCATCACAAAGGTGTTAGACCACCATAGATATTTATTAAGTAATGGGAGAGTTGCCCATTTCCAATGACTCAAAGAACTATTAAAGATATCAACCCCAACAGTGAATTTTCACTTGTTGATGATGGAGTAAATGAACTTGAGAATTATACTAACCTCACTGAGTTTGAGGAAGATGACCTCACTGAGGTTGATTATGATAGTAACCTTGGTAATAGTAGCAACATTACTGCTACTCTTATTTTGCCTAGACATAGAGTTAGGGACCAAGAGTATTTAAATCACTTAAATACCCAAGATTGGGAACATAATTAATCTTTATGTTTAGCAACCAAGTCACATCAGATGAAACAAACTGAAAACCAGAGGCTGATGAGGAGACAAGTGAGGCAAAGACATAACCCCAAGATGAATGGAGCCAAGATGACACCCCTCATCAAGCAGATGAGAGCATATCCTGAAAGAGAGCAAGGACACAATAGGACACAGGTAGCAGTCTGCACAACTACTTGGGGCACCAAATAGCCCATTGGGAGTGTGATTCCCACAACTACATGGGGAGCCAAATAACCCCTTGTGAGCAGACCTCAGATGAATACTTGGGGCTCCAAATAACCCCTCAGGAATCTGAGGCGTCTCATAAGTACTAACTTAAGTACTAACATTAAAATGTCCTGTAGTGACTTGATAAACCCTTCTAGTCCTGGCCCATTGTCACACACTTCCACTAGTTTTAGGTCCCAGAGAAAGAAAGAGAGCCAAAGGAAAACCTCTAAGGTAGGAGAGGAAGTTTTGCATTCATATTTTATAGCAACCCCTAAGGCAGTTAGTTTCATATGCAACAACTTATCAGAAGAAACAAGAAATAAGCTACACTGGACATTTAACACCAAGAACCTTACATGTGTGGGGGATGTAATTCCTTTTGTTATTGATGCAGAGCATAGACCCCAAGTCCATAACATCATAGAGCATTAAGAAGGGGTGAAGGAAGGTTTCTACTCATCTTTCTGATTTTACCAATTATGTCTCCACAGCAGCCAAGACCAATAAGTCAATGCAATCAAAGGAGTATAAAGAGACTTGAGACCCCCTGCTCAAAGCAGAAACGTGGAACACATTTACATCAAAGGTAAACTTTTGATTATAGATATTTTCCAAAAGGGCTGAGTGGAGATCAACAAAGATCCATAACAAGATTGCAATGCTGTAACCACATGTTCTCATTTTGTTTCAGGCATCCAGTGACTTAATGTGGATAAACAACATTGAAATCCTCACTCAATATTATGACATTACTGAATGAATCAAGATTATTACTATGCTATGAGCAGAGGTTGCAGATCTGGAAGAAATTACTTTACAGCAGATCAATGAATATTGCTCCCATGGGATCACTTAAAGAGGTTTTTGTTCAATTCTATCTGAACACCCAGATCAGCCCAGAGGATGCCCATTCTTCAGACACAGACTCACTAATGACTCATGATAGTGCTCAAAGGCCTTTGTCTTTATGAAAGGTTCTATGATATATTTACATGGAGATTAAACAATCTAAGAAGAAATTGCCCTATCAGTTCCTGTCTGCCAGAGATCAAGTTTTCTGCCTGAGAGTGAAGAATTTATGCAGAGGAAAACACTTATGCAAATTACTAAGCAACCTAGATATTGTAGAGTCA
Organism: Hofstenia miamia; assembly: GCA_900660155.1. Taxonomy (NCBI): domain Eukaryota; kingdom Metazoa; phylum Xenacoelomorpha; order Acoela; family Hofsteniidae; genus Hofstenia; species Hofstenia miamia. Next base: position 19,392 of record CABFPE010001937.1, read on the forward strand.
CTCGGGGAAATTCGTGCTTATTATTTAGTTGATTTTTATTTTCTTTTTGTATCAACGTCATTATGACATCAGAGTTATATATTTCGACCTCAGGTTTACGAAGGAACTCATGTCCCCTCAAAGGTGCTATAT
>CABFPE010001938.1:0-19507 GCA_900660155.1 Hofstenia miamia
ATTTTAGCTGGACTAATTTCTCCCCACTTTTCAATGTTTATTCTATCGATTGTTTGTTGTGTTTTGGGGGATAGTAGTAATCTGGACGATGTTAATAGTTGCTCCTCCTCTAACATTTCTGCTTGGGACTTTGTAACCATTTCACAGACTTCTACTGGTTCTGTAATACCTCCTCTTTTCATCATTTCAGCACTTTGAATGATCTTGGTAAATGTGGACTGCAGACTGTCTTGTTCATAGCATCTCATTTCGTGTTCTAGTATATTCTGCACGTTTTTCTGTGTTAGCATTTTTCGGATTTCAGCTGTGCTTGCAAGTTTCCTCTTAATAATTTTCTTCATTTTGAGCCATGGCTGATTTTGGAGTTGCATCATCCATGTCTCAGATGTTGCTCCCCACATGTATTTCGTCATTGGCTCATCAAATATCATGATTTCGCTGGGGCATATCCCCGTCTTATTAGTGATGCTTATTGATGACATCTCCCCAACGGATTTTCTTGCATTATTATTCTATTCAGTATTTTTTTCATCACTTGCACTGGCTTCTCTGCTCGATTCAGTGACTCCAGTTTTCCAGTGTGACCTTTTAATAGCCAGTTCTTCATTTGTGTTGATTGGGGATATTGCAATTTCGTATTTCTTTGATTTTGTTAATTTGTGATGAGTTTGTTGCGAGATCAGGAGTTTTATTCCCACATCTTCTGTTGTAAATATAGCTAATATCCATGCTGTAGTTCTATAGCGTATTTCTGGTGCATTCTTCTCTTCAAATAACAATTGTTTAAAATCTTTTTTTGTATTCAATTCATAGGCTCTGTTTACTTTGCTCAGCGCCATTTCTACTGATTTGTGGAACTTTTGTGATATTGCATTGATTTTTATCTCTGGCCAGCCTTCCTCTACTTTTTGTTGCAACTTCATATTCCTCCAAATCATTTGGATTTGTTGTAAATGATCCTGTCATTGTGTAAGGCTGCACTTTATAAACAATGTGTTGCTTTTTCAATTCCTTCTATGTCTGTTGTCATCTCTATTGTTTTTGTTTGCCTGTAAAGATCAATTGTGATGCAGCGGTCTACCATGATTTGGTAGATCTGTGCCCAATAATCTATCTGTAAGTCTAGACGTATTAGCTCTGGGATCATTGTGTTCCTATTTGTTTTCTCCCATGGGAAGATATTTTCACCTAAACAGCATGCATTTTCTAAGTGCTCAGGAATATCGTCCTGTTTTGTTATCGTTATTAGTACGACTCTGACATTTTGTACTCTTGCCATTCTTGTTGTGTCATCCACTTTCTTTTCTAATGTCTTTGTGTATTCTTTCTGTTTCAATATATGTATGATTGTGGGTTTTTCTGCATCCATATTTATTTCTGGTATCTCAGGGATTTTTTATCTTTATATGCCATTATTGCTTGTGTTGTATCTAGTGTAAATGCGTCATCAAATACGATGTGCACTGTACTGTGAATGTTTGAGAACTTCTTCGAACTCTCCTTTTCCTGTTTGTTGTTGAGAGTTCCTCTGGCTGCTGGGCTCTGCGCACTCTCTTCTTCATTGGTGGGTGCATCATTTCCTTCTAATTTCCTAAATGCAGTTAATAAATTTATATCCCATGTCTCAGGGTCATATATAGGTTTATTTCTCACTGCCCTCTGAGGCAGTACTCTTTGGCTTGGGTCATCATTTCTGATCTCCGCTGTGTATTCATCATCGAATTCTTCTTCATGTACACTATCTAAATCATACATATCGTATATAATTTCATTGCTGTTAATTTGGCATATTTTAAATTCAGCATTGTCATCTATCATCATTTCCTCAATGTCTGCTGTTGCTCTCTTCAGGTTTTGAAAATGTAAAATTCTATTGTTGTCTAGCATGTATTCATTGTTTGGTAGTGTTTGTGTTATCGTGTGGGGACTGGACCATACTGTTTTCAACTTCCAGACTTGGTTTGTGTCTACAAGTTTAATCAGTGTGAATGCATATACTTTATCGCCTACCTTATGTGTGTGGCCATAGATTTTTTATTATAGTTACTTTGTGTGAGTGACCATAAATTTTTTTATTATAATTGTGTTGTTGTCTCACTGCCGACTTCTTTATGTTGTGACACATCATTTCATGAATTCCTGTGATCTGATTTCTTAATTGTTGTATGTATGCGTTATCCAATTTCCCGCTGTAATTGGTATACTGCATCAAGAGCAGGGTTGCTGCCTCTCTTCCAAACATGGCTTTGAATGGTGATACTCCAGTCATTGCATGTACCAAGGTATTGTAATAATATTCAATCATTTCGATAACCTCTCTCCATTTATTTCCTCCTATTTGTGTTGTTGCTACCCTAATTAGCTTGATAAATGTTCAGTTAAGTCACTCTACTGCTCCGTTGGCCTTCGACATATAGCAGTCCATTCTTGTTGATCTTCCACTTATAACATTTGTAATATCCTGCTGTTATTTTAGATAATATCATTCACAGTTCTTTAATCTTTTTTATAATCTCACTTAGGACTATATTGTCTTTTTGTTTGTCCACTATCTCTTGTTCTGTTATTTCCTCTCTTATGAGTATCAGTAGTACTGCTTGACCTTTCTTATCCACATTTATCTCTGGTAGTTCTTCGTATTCGGTGTGCGGCAGGAACTGAAATTGCTTCTTCTCTCCATCTGTTTTTGTTGCATCTCTTTGGTACTCTGGGAGTGATGTCCAGAAATCCGCGTTGTTGTGTAATGTGCCTTTTCTGTGTTCAATCGTAAATGTGAATTCGTTTAGGTACTCAATCCACCGGGACACTACTCCAGACTTATCTCCTGAGAACTTCTTCAGCTGAGCCAGACCGCTGTTATCTGTTTGCACTCTAAACTCCCTTCCTATGAGGAAATTTCTTGATGCTTTCAATCAGTGCGAGCATTTCTACTTTGGTGGAGCCATAGTTCTCTTTGCTGGCCCTTAGCTTGCGGCTGAAGAACTGGATGGGTACTTCTTTCCCATTTCTTATTTGGCCCAATGTTGCTCCAATTGCCACCTTACTTGCGTCGCAATCTAGTATGAATTTCTCATTGTAATCAGGTGTGTTGAGGGAAGGTAATTTCGCGAGTTCTTCTTTGATGTTATCAAGTTCCTCTTGTTCTTGCCACGTCCATACAAATGGAACTGCCTTCCTCATCAATCGGGTCATCTTCGCTGTTTTCCAGTTATATTTGGAATAAAGGTTCCATAATAATTGAAGAATCCCATGATTCTCTGTTTATCTTTTTGTTGTTTGGTTTTTCTATTTTCCGGATCATCTCTCTGGCATTGTCCTTCATGCATATCCTCCCTTTTTCTATTGTTCTTCTGAGGAACACTATCTTTTCTTTCAGGATAGTGCACTTATTTCCATTGATTCAGAGTCCTGCGTTTTCTAAAATCATTAGTGTTCTTTCCAATTTTTCCAGGTGTTCTTGGACTGTATCGCTTGTGACTATGATGTCATCTATATAGGCGTCGACTCCCTCTTCCATTCTATGTGTCTTGTTTTTGAGTACCTTCATTATGTATCTCTGAAACGTTGCTGGTGCTTTACAAAGTCTGAACGCCATATATATCCATTCATTCAGCCTGTATGGGGTTATGAATGCTGTCTTCTTAATGTCCTCTTCCTCCATCTTCACTTCCAGTAGGCCTTACATAAATCCAAAGTTGTAAAATATTTGTTTACTGGCTTTGTAGAGCATGTCCTCTATTCATGGTAAGGGGTATGAATCCTTCTTTGTCACCTCATTCAGTTTACGGAAATCAATGCATAGTTGGTACTTATTTCCCTGCTTTATGAACATGGTTGGTGCTACGTATGGGCTCTCGCTTGGCTGGATGATTTTATTGTCAATTAGTTCTTCTAGTATCCAATTGTATTCTTCCTTCAGCTGCTCAGGTACTCTTCTGACTGGTAATTTGATCGGTTTGTCTGTTGTCATGACGATTTTGTGTTTTTCGCCTACTGCCTGACCAACACTTATCTCTCCATAGTTGAATATGCGTTTATGCTTCTCTAGGAGTGTCCTTAGTTGCATGATGTCTCGTTCTTCTAGATGTTGATAATCCTCATCATTTATTTCGTGTATCCTGTGTGTGTCTTCCTCTTCTGCTTTCATCCCAATGCCCTTGAGTTGGCTTTTGGGAGAACTTGCAACTTTGATGGTGTTTGTCCACTTGCCCTCAAGTCGGCTATGTGGAGTACTATCCACTTTCCTTTGCAAGTCCTTGAATCAACCATGCAAATTACTTGCTCCATTGTCGTCTTCCATTGCCTTCCAGATGAGTCTGATGTTGGTTCTAATGTATTTTTAGTATATTCTTATCTGGGATCTTTTCAGATTCAGGTTCCAGGTCATAGTGTTGAGAATTGGTACCCTTCCTTTTCCGCTAGACAGCATTGAAACTCGTTTGGTGTTAATGCCTTTATTGTCATATAGCATTATATTGAATGTGATATTGTCTTCTGTCTTGATTGTGTGCATTTTCCACTGATGCGGCTGTAGATGAATGTCTTCTTGCAATTGAAATATATCTGTTCTCTGCTTTTCCTGTTCCTCCTCAATTTCCATCTCTTCTTCTTTTACTTTTATTGTTTTGTTTGTGTAGTTAATGACACAACCGTTTTTTGTCAGAAAATTGTTTCCTAATATGACTTCGTATGGTAATGCATTGTTTTGTGTGTCCACCACCACTAAAGGTTGTTTGAACGTTGTGTTCGCAATTCTCATTTGTGCAACGTTTATCATTCCTTTCGTGTTGATATAATCCCCTGACATGTTAATTAATCTCTTGTTACAATTCTTCATGTCTTCTCATTGGAATCCCAGGTTCATAGCGCATTCATCAGTAATTATAGATGTTGCTGCTCTGGTATTGATTGTCGCTTTTGTCATCACTCTGTTAATGGCTATTGTTATTGTATTCATCATGTCAAGGTTCGTTAGGATCATTATGAGTCAGTGCTCTACTTAGTTTTCCAACTCCTCGTCAGTTGGTGCTGCTTTGTTGATTTTGTCTTCCGTCTGTAATATGTCCTCTTCATCATAGTATGCTTCCTCGTCACCAATGACGTTTATTTGTTTTGGGCAGTCCAGTTTTTTGTGTCCTTTCTGTCCGCAACCATAGCATTTAACATCTTTCTCTTTTACTTTCCTAGTCTTGCCATCCTTTCCCTTTACTTTTATTATTTTTTCCTGTTTTGCTTCATAGTAGGTTTTATTGGGGATGCACGACTTGAAATTGCTTTTCCATGTTGGTGCATCTCTGTACCATGCGGCTTTCTTGTATATTCGAGCATTGTTTTCAATAGTAGCTTGTATATCAACAGCTTTCCTGATCATTCTTTTCAATTTGTCATCAACGTTGCATTTATTTTCAAACTGCGTTTTGATGCTTTCAGGCATCCCCTTGCAGATGTGCAAGAACAAGTCGTATTTCCAATAACTGTTTCCTCTCAAGCTAAGCATCAGAAGCCATTCGACTTGTTGCATATAATTCCGGATGTCATCAGTTTTTCTCATTTTCATTGCATTCAAGATAATTTGGTACTGATTCTTAAAGCTTTCATTCTCATAGTAATTAATGAAATCTCTGATTAGCAATTGATAGTCTCTTTTTGTCTTTGCGTCCAATAGCAGATAGTGTTGGGATGCTGCTCCGGTTAGGTATAGTGGAAGTCTCGCTGCTGCTGCCTGTTGGCTCACTTTCCATTCCGCCATTGTCAGTTTGAACATCTGCAGCCACTTGGCAAATGTGGGATTGTAGCCATCTACTTTCCCGTTGAATTTGGGTAGTTTTGCTTTGCATGGTATTATATCATTATCTGTTAATTGTTGTAGAATCGAATTCTCATATTTCGGCTTTTTGTGATTTGTTTGCATGTCCTCTTCTTGCAGTTGTGTGGTCACTGCTTTCTTGACTTCATTTATTATTTTTTGTTTTCGACGTCAGAATCTTCATCTGATTCTTCAAATGTTACCTCCTTTCGGGTCAGCATATGTGGCGACTTTAACTCGCTCTCTTTTCTGGCATGGAATTCGATTTCGTGAGATTGCATGTTGTTTCTATTCTCGTCTTCTGTTAAGCGTAGCAATCTCAGTTTATCTTTGAGTTGTTCCAATTCTCCCGCCTGTAGGTTGTTGTCCTTGATTAATTGTCTGTTTGTTCTTTCTAGTTCTTGATTTTTCTCTTGCCATTGCTGGTTTTCTTCTAGAAACCTTTTGTTGGACTCTGACAGTTGGTGAGTAAGGATTTTAATTTCATTTTGAAATAACTGATTTTGTTCTTCTAATCGCATTTCCATGTTCACTCTGATTTCGCTCAATATCAATTTGTTTTGTCGTTCCATTTCTTTGACCTTCTCAGTCAATTGTTCTACTTGTTGTCTTAGGGTTTCCTCACTCTCTTGGCTCTTTTTTAACAACACCATTATATCTAGTGGGTTTGCGTCTATGGGGTTCGTCTCTGGGGGTGAACTAAAAGATTGTAGTTCTGTATCTGTGGCATCTGTTGCTGAATTCTCTCCAAAGTATGGCAATGATCAAATTGTTCTGGGAGTTACTGCTTTCATTGCAGTTTTCTTTGCGCTTCCTTTTCTGGTTTTTGTCATTTTTTCTTCTGGTTCATAGTGGCTTTCCCATCTCTAGGTTGCGATTCCAGGATCTCAGTTAAGTGCATTTGTTCGGTTCGGGGTATCTCTCTTCATTTCATTGATAGTTGGTTTGTGTAACAACTCATTTCTTTCATACTTTCACTTATAGCCTATGCTGTCATTTTGCGGGTGGTTTAACTGAATGTTACTTCTGTACATTTGCTGTTCTTGGCTGTCATGTTCACCATGTAAGGATTTACTTGTTGTTACTGCTTGACTAGTTTCTTCTGTTATCTTATGTAACCTCGATTAATTGTTCACTTTTTAGGTGACGAAGCCATGATGTAACCTCCATAACAATCTTCTAGTGGGCATCTGCCTGAAGCAGATGTCCACATCCAATTTTACCATTCCATCCTATGCTTGAGTGCCACTTCTCAGCTCAATCAAGATAGCTTATGTGTACCCTACATTAGCTCAGTGCTTACTCAAGACATGACACAACTTGACTTACACTCTATTGTGTGAAAGTGTTTTGCAACCTGAATTGTTGCTATTTGTTTATTAAATAATTAAATACTACATGTAGCCATTATGTAACATCCTCCACCTGGCCTTTTGCACAGTGTTAATAATTATCACTCGATTAATGGCAGGTGAGGATTTACTGATTTAATAGACTGCTAGACGTTTCCTCTTTGTTTAACTAGTTAGGTTAACTGAGTATTAATCATCATTGTTTAGGTGATGAAGCCATGCAGTGTTCTCTCATCATATTATCGTGGGATACTGCCCGAAGCCAATCTCCACCCAACAGTTCCTCTCCTTCATTAACAATTGACCAAGTTCACTGCACCATCTCAGCTCAATGGGAATTAATTATGTATACCATACATTAGCTCAGTGCATGTACTCATATCAAGACATAACTGACTTAAACTCAATTTTGTAAAGTGTTTGCTAGATTGAATAGGTAAAGCAACTGGGCATTGACACTAACTGCATTGAATTAATATTGAAGTAGCCATTACCATAAAATTACTGGCTTTAACAATTAGTTAGTATATTGCAGTTTCCTAAACTAACATTTAATAACAGTACATGTAAAGTCATTTATTCGGGCGATTATTGTGGAGTCTCCTACTGTTAGTTATAAAGATATAATCCTAATGATGGCTATCCAGCCATTTCAAGCATCTGTTATAATGTACATGTAGTGATCGATAGTCAGACTAAGCAAGAATCGAAAAACCTCCTATCTGTAACTTAAGTGCGGTTTCATGACTGGCACAAGGACCCTTTGAATTGCTCCCGTGATGGGATCCAGCCACTACTCGACACAACTTGCTTAGCTGAACATTTTAATAAATATCAAACCAGATAAATAATGAAAATGAAAGTAAGATAAACTCTGAAGAATTTATTGTTCATCAAATTTCATTTAAATTCTAAGCTATTTATTTAAAAAGTTCTAAGTACCTGCCGATTTCAAATTTTGAATTAATCTTCTGCCAATATGGCTGTTCTGACATAAGCGTAATTTCACTTGTTACAATTTGTCAAATCTTTCTTAATCAGCTACAGTATTTTTCTCATAATGTGCAATATTGTAACTTAGTTGCATAATACAAATGAATAAGATATTTAACTAAATTTTACAATCATTTTTTGATCATATTTAATCACTGTTAATCTTTCGACGCTGATCTCTTTGGTTGATGCTACAATTTGTCTTCTGTTACTAGGTGAAGAATGCTCCATCATCATGCCACAATCAGATTTTAGAGACCTAGTATTTCTGGTGCTACTGCTAGTTTTTTCTCCCCTCATCTCGCCCTCTAATTGATGCTTGGATAATTGGGTTCTCCTTTGCACTCTTCTGCTCTTCATTGGTGATTGACTGGTACTTGTGTTGGATCTCTTCATTATCTAACCTAAATGGAGTTACTAAATTTATATCCCATATTTAAGGGTCATATTTATTTTTATTCTTTACTGCCCTCTGGGGGCATAACTCTTTTCTCAACTTCATCTTCTTTATTTTGAGGACTATATTCCTCTTGAATTTCTTCCTCTGCCACACTGTCGAGTTCATCCATCTCATTGTACATACTGTCATCATTTTCAATTAGTTTAAATTGGGCATTTTTATCTAATGTTACTTGTTCTATATCTTTTGTTGCCTGCTTAAGATTTTGAAAGTGTAGAGTCCTGCCATCATTAAGTTTGTAATTATTATTTGGTAGTGTCTGTGTAATAATGAATGGCCCTGTCCATTGTGTTTTTAATTTTCTTACTTGGTTTATGTCTTGTGTTCTCAGTAATGTGTATGTGTAAACCTTATCACTCTTCCTGTGTGGTTTCTCATAGATTTTCTTTTTAAAATTTCTTTGTTGTCCTTTTGCAGATTTTTTAGTATTATGACACATTGCCTCATGAATTTCTGTTATTTGGTTTTTAATTTTTCTGATGTATTAATTGTCTGGTTTTTCAGAATATGTATTGTATTGCATTGATATAGGCATTGCGGCCTCTCTTCCATACATCACTTTGAATGGTGTCATTCCTGTGGTGGAATGCACTGAGGTATTATAGAAATACTCTAACATTTCTATCACTTCTCTCCAATCTCTTCCACCAACTCTTGATGTTAAAACTCTTATTAACTTAATCATTATCCTGTTCAACCTTTCCACTACTCCATTTGCCTGTGGGTGATATGCAGTTGTTTTCTCTGTTATTATTTCCATCCACTTTGCCATTTCTTCAAGCAGTTGAATTTCAAATTGTACACCTCTGTCTGATATTATTACCTCCATGGGTCTGAATTTTAATATTCATTGTTTCATTATTTTTTCCGCCACTGTTTTAGCTGTTGTCAAGTCTAATGGGATCATTTTTGCATATTTAGTGAAATTATCTATGATGACTAAAATATATTGATACCCCTCATCATCTTGTGATAGCTTCTCCAAATCAACATGCACTATTTGGTTTGGTGCTGTAGCTATGATTTTTTTCTATTGGTGCCATTTGTCTCAGGAAATGACTCTTGTTGTTTATCAAACATGTTGTACAGTTTTTCATATTGCTATTGTTATGAATCTGGCGTTAAATGTTTGCTCCATCTGAATTATACATATATGTCCATTTTCATGGATTTTTCTTACTAGTTCTCTCTTGTAGTATTCTGGAATTGCTATCCATATTGTCTTGCCTTCTACATACAATAACCCATTTGTATTCATTTTCCACTTATACCTTTGAAAATAGCTGTTTTCTTCTTTTCCTAAGTTCTTGTGCTTGTTTTTTAACTTGCCTCTTATCTCCATCATTACCACATCCATGTTATGCTTTTCAACAATTTCATTTTCCAATATTTCTTCCTTAATTATTATTGGCATTATGGCTTGTCCCTATTTATCAGTGTTAATGTCTGGCAGTTTTTGGTACTCACTGTGTGGTATGAAATCAAATTTTTTCATCTCTCCTTCTATTTTTTCTACATCCCTTTTGTATTCTGGCAGCCCTGCCCAAAAGTTGGCATTCTTATGTAATGTTCCTTTCCTATGTTGTATTGTAAATTTAAGCTCATGCAGGTACTCTATCCATCATGATACTATTGATGATTTATCTCCTGAAATTTTTTTCAACAATTCTAACCCACTGTTGTTGGTTCTTACTTTGAAATTTTGTCCAATTAGGAAGTACATAAATTTCTTTATGCTCTGTAAGAACACTAACATTTCCAAATTAGTGGACCCAAAATTTTCTTCACTTGGCTTTAGTCTTCTGCTAAAGAACTGTATAGGGACCTCTTTACAATCTCTCATCTGTCCCATGCATGCCCCTATTGAAACATTACTCACGTCACAATCTAGAATAGATTCATCTTCATTGCTGGGTGTATTCATTTATGGCATTTTAGCAAGTTCATTTTTTATGTTATCTAACTGTTCTTGTTCCTTCCAAGTCCATTGGAATGGTTTTGATTTCTTTAACAGAACTGTTATTCTATTCATTTTCTGGGGTACATTCAGTATAAATGATCCATAGTAGTTCATGAAGCCCATTATTCTGTGGACGTCTTTTTTGGTTTTCAGACTTTTTATATTTTGAATCATTTCTTTCACATTATTTTTCATCTTTATTTTTCCTTCCTGTATCTGCCTTCCCAGGAATATGACTTCAGTTTTTAAGATTTGACATTTCTTTCCATTTACCCAGAGTCCAGAGTTATATAAAATTGTTAGTGTTCTATCCAACTTTTCAATGTGTTCCTGTATCATATTACTCACTATTGAAATATCGTCTATGTAAGTGCACACTCCTTCTAATTTTTTATTATCTTGTTTCAGTACTTTAGTTACATATCTCTGGAATGTTGCTGGTGCATTATATAACCAGAATGCCATGTACATCCACTTGAATAATCTGTATGGTGTTATAAATGCCATTTTTTGATATCTTTTGGTTCCATTAGTACTTGCCAATAGTCCTTGAATAAATCAATGCATGTGAAATATTTGTTCTTTGTTGCTTCATATATCATGTCATCTATTCTTGGCAGTGGGTACACATCCTTTTTTGTAACATCATTGAGTTTGTGAAAGTCTATGCAGAGTCTGTATTTATTACACTGCTTTACAAACACCATTGGCAATGCATATGGACTTTCACTTGGTCCTATAATTTTGTTATCAATTAATTCATTGAGGATCATATTATAATTGTCCTTCAAATTCTTGGGTACCATTCTGCATGGTAACCTTATCAGTTCATCCGTTGTAGTAATTATTTTGTGTGTTTCTCCTATCACTTTGCTGACACTAATCTCACCAAAATTAAATATTTTTTTTATTCAGAACTTTTACCAATGCCTTTTTCTCTTCTTTGTTGAGGTGTTTGTATTCACTATCCTTTATTTCTGGTATTTGAAAGTTTTGCTCCTCTTTCTTTTCTATTATATGAATAGTCTTATCCACCATTCATTTTTCTGTCTTTATTCTCTTTCCTTTAATTTTCACCTTTTCTTTCTTTATATTGACTGTATGGGTCATTGCATTCAGCATTGCTATAGCTCCCTTTCCTTCTCGTATTGTACATAGGCTAGATGCAATTGACAACTTTTTTGTATTAATTCCTACTTGATCATACATCATTATTTCTGCATCTATTTTTTCCTCCATTTCAATTAAGCACCTTTTCCAAATGTTCAGTAAAATTTTCATGTCTTTTGTTAGTTTAAACATTATTGTATCATTTTCTTCTTCTTCATATGTCATTACTATCTCTTCCTGTACTGTTATTGTTTTATCATTGTAGTTTATGATGCATCTGTTATTCGTCAAAAAATCATTCCCCAATATGATGTTAATCCCCATCACCCCAGCTTTAATCACATTTCTTCTGTTGTTGGTGCCGTAGCTAGGCCTATCATGGCAGGGTAATTCATTTTGGCTTCCAGAATGGTGTTCCAGTAAAAGGGCTGGATAGCCTACTGTAGTTTATACATATTTTATCTGATAGAATTAGGTGACCTATAATAGACTGATAAATAGACTGAGCTTGTATTATTGTTATTTAAATGTAAGGTAGGAAGCAGCAAGTTATTATGTAATTTATTTTAATTAACTTATCTAAAGCCAATAGTTTCCAGTAATGGCTGAAGTAATAATTATTAAGCAGCTAGTGACATTGCAAGTTTGCAAAGTGACACAAATACACATTACAAATTGAGACTAAGTCAGTTACAAATAGCATTGAGAACTGCACTGAGTTAGGATAGGGAGCACAGAAGAACATCATTGAGCTGAGGCTTGGAACTACTTAATCAGCAATGGAAGCATATGTGAAGTGATTCAGAGATTGGAGTTGGCCAGAGGCCATAGCCAGATCACAGAGCAGAACTGCGATGGCAGTGTACCTAAATAGTATCCAGTTACTTTAGTTAAGTGAAGATTAACAAAAACAGATACAACATTGAAGTAAATAGTTAACATATGTATATCCCTACCTGCTTAGGGCAAAGAACAATAATTTAAAAGAATGATTTAATCTACATTGATGCTTGTTAGCAGATGCTACAATTGTTTTTGCTGGGCTTACTTCTCCCCACTTTTCAATGTTTATTCTGTTGATTGTTTGTTGTGTGTTCAGGGATAATAATAGTTGTGATGTTAATAATTCTTCTTGCAATTTTGCCACCATTTCACAGACTTCCACCAGTTCTGTTATACCACCTTTTCTCATCATTTCCACACTTTTTATGATTTTAGTGAATGTGCTTCACAGACTATCTCTCTTGTATATCTCCATAGTGTAGCATCATCCGCACAAATCCTAAATAAGCTGCAAAACGTCAAGCAGCAGGGATTAAAGTCAAAGAAAAATGATTATAAAATATTGTAATCAAATCAATTAGAATTAGTTAACATTTATTTGTATTATGCAACTAAGAAACAATATGTGTCAGAAAAAGAAATATTTGTATCTGTTGATAAAAATACTTTTTGACTAAATGACGCTTCCATTATTTTCAGCCGCCATCTTGGCAGAAGTTTAAATTTGAATCAACAGGTACTTCTTTTGGAATTACTATAAATATTTTGAAAACCATTGTAAGAATTTGATAAAGAATTTTACTTGGAATTCTTATTTTGTTTCATATTAACTGTTTGATTATTTAATATGATGTTGAGCTAATTGAGCAGTGTTTAGTAGTGGTCTGGATACATCACAGGGAACGATTCTAGGGTCTCTGTGCCAGATCATGAAAGTGCACATAGGTTAGGTATAGGGGTTTTCTCTCGATTAGCTGACTAGCATTTCATTGCTATGTATTGAAATAATTAATTGCCAACAAGGTTGGATGACTGAAACCTAGGAATTATATTAATATTATTTTAGATCCAAATTAATGACCCATAATCAACTTATAAAGTTGACCATACATGTAGTAAACTATAAATGTAGGTTAGGAAATTGTTCAAACTAAATATATTTAAACAGGCCAATATATTTTTGGTAATGGCTACATGTAATATTAACAAACAACTAGTAACAAGTCCAGTTGCAAATAGATATAACACTTTCACAAAATAGAGTTAAGTTGAGTTGTGCCATGCCTTGAGTTAGCACTGAGCTAAAGTAAGGTACACATAAACTGTATTGATTGAGCTGAGAAGTGGCACTCAAACATCAGATGGAATAGTGTAGAATCATGCCAATCCACTTTTTGTACTGAATTCATAGTAACTTTTTACTTTTCTTAGTTAATACAATAAGTAAGTTCAACAATCTCCTAATTCTCTCCTTCCAATTGAGTGTTTGTTTTATTAACTTAACTTAATACATGTTAGCTTCTCTAACTGCACAACTCACTACAACTCATTTAAGTAATGAGTGGAGAATGGAAGACAGGATCAACACATGAAGGTTTGCCATGCAGTTCCAGATACACATCAATCAGCTGCATCTACAAATAACACTTCATCTTTGCAGTGGAAACCATCAATGGAATTAGTGTGTGAATAGTGAACTCAGTGTGAGGGGATTTGTAACTACTTAAGAATTTAGTGCATTGATTGTTTATGTTATTATGAAATTGTAAAGAGGATCAATTAGAGCAACCTGGATGCTTTAGCTTGTTATTGAGCCTGACATATAATAGCTCTACAAATATAGTAATACATGATAGCCCTTTGTACATGTAAACAATTAATGCCACCAGCAAGAAAACAAATGCGTAAGTCAGCCAAAGGTCTATGATAGGAAACAATGAGCAACTTAATTCTACTATTAAATTGATAATGAATGTAATATAAAAACATGATCTAAATAAAGTCAATACTAAATCACCAATTGTAAGATAACACCATAACTGACTGAGATTCATTGATAGGGAAGTAATCATGTAGAACATAATAATTGTAATCATAATAACTGGCAAGCAACAAAGAATAGGAAAGCTATAATGGTGAAAAACCCCTATACCTATTTGTAACCTAAAAGCACTGAAGGTTAATTACAGCTGTCGCCCTTGCTGCTGTGGAATAGCTGATCATGAGGCTGCTCCAGAATACCTTTAAATTGATGTGGGAATCACCATACAATTACCCCAGTGCTTGATCATTTAGCTTTCCATCAAATATAAAATAACCTGACAAGAGAAAAGTAAATCCAAACTAAATTCATTCATCAGTAATTATATCATCTCTAACATATTTATAGCACTTCATAGTAAATAAGCAAATACTCGACTAGTACCTGTTTATTTGATTCTTGTTTACAGTTTTCCTTCAGTTTACAGTTCTGCTGCTGATAATTACGCAATGTCAGCATTAATTAGAGTATGCTGTTTGGCCATCTATTGTTTTGTCAAATACTGTCAAGCAAAATTTAAATATAACTGCACAAAACAATTTACAAAATCAAATAATCAATCATATCATGTGTTTACATAATAATTATTATAATCATTATAATATTTTTAGTCTTTGTTTCATTCATTCTTTCTCTTATCTTGACCACACATGATATTTTGATGGATTATGTCACAATAATGGAGCTGGATGTGGAGTTTGGCTTTGGGCAGACGCCCATTAGGAGATCATTATACTTCCAGAATGACTTCATCACCTAAATAGTGAATGGTTAATTCTAGGTTATATAAGCTAACAGAAGCAACAAGTCAAGCAGTATGCAACAAGTAAATCCCTATCCACAATAACACAACTAATGTTAGATAGTAACAGTAGATAGACAGTGATAATGCCTGGTAAAGGATGTTACATGGCGACTGTGACAGCCAAGAACAGCAATCCTAAAGAAGAAACATTCAGTGAAACTACCCACACATGACAACAAAAGCTACAAGTGAGAGTGGAAAAAGCAGCTAACAAGTTAAATGAACTAACAACCAGTTAAGAGAGAGAGATACCCCAAACCAAACAAAAGCACTTCACTAGGACCCTGGAATTGCAATCTGGAGATGGAAAAACCACTATGAACCAGAAGGAAAATATGACAAAAGGAAAAAAAGGAAGCTCAAAGAAAACTGCAATGAAGGCAGTAACTCCCAGAACGATACAATCATCACCATATTTTGGTGAGAACTCAGCAATGGACATGGAATTACAATCCCTTAGTTCACCCCCAGACACAAACCCATTGGATATAATGATTATTTTAAGGAAGAGCCAAGAAAATGAAGAACTCTTAAGACAACAATTAGAACAATTGATTGAGAAAGTTGAATAGATGGAATGACAAAGCAAAATGATACTGACTGAGATCAGAATAAATATGGGAATGCGGCTAGAGGAACAAAGCCAACTATTCCAAAACAAAATTAAACCCTTACCCACCAACTATCAGAGTCCAATAAAAGGTTTCTAGAGCAAAACCAGTAATGGCAAGAAAAAAATCAAGAGCTGGAGAGAACAAACAGACAATTAATAGAGGATAACAATGTACAGGTGGGAGAATTAGAACAGTTAAAAGACAAATTAAGATTGCTACAACTAATGAAGGAGGAAAACAGGAGCAGCATGTGAACCCATGAAATAGAATTTCATTCTAGAAAGGAAAGCAAATTGCAAGCANCTGACCCACAAAGAGGTGACATATGAGGAATCAGATGAAGATTCAGATTTCAAGAAACAGAAAATCATAAATGAAATCACAAAAGCAGTAACCACTCAACTGCATGAGGAGGAGCACAGAAAACCCAAATACAAGAACTCAATCTTACTGCAATCAACCACCAGTGATACAATACCCTGTAAAGCAACACTACCCAAATTCAAAGGAAGGTTAGATGGTTACAATCCCACATTTGCTGAATGGCTACCAATGTTCAAACTAACAATGGCAGAATGAAAAGTAAGTCAACAGGCAGCAGCAGTGAGACTCCCATTATACCTAACAGGGGCAGCTTCTCAGCAATACCTGCTTCTAGATGCAGAAACAAAAAGAAATTATCAACTACTAATTGGAGATTTTATGAACTATTATGAGAACAAGAGCTTCAAAAACCAATATTGAATCATTCTAAACACAACAAAAATGAAGAAAACTGATGACATTTGAAATTATAGGCAACAAGTTGAATGACCTTTAATGCTCAGCTCAAGAGAAAGCAGATACTCAAAATATGATTTGTTCTCTCACCTCTGCAAGGGGATGCCTGAAAGCATTAGAACACAGTTTGAAATCAATTGTGACATTGACGATAAGTTGGAGAGAATAATTAGAAAGGCGGTTGACATACAAGCAACCATAGAAAACAATGCCCAAATATACAAGAGAGCTGCATGGCATAGAGAGGGACCAACCTGGAGAAACAACCTCAAACCACGCACCCACAACAGAGCCTATAGAGAGGTGAAGCAAGATAAGATAATAAAGATGAAAGGAAAAGATGGTAAAACCAGGAAAGTAAAAGAGAAGGACATTAAATGTTACGGTTGCAGACAGAAAGAACATAAGAAACCAGATTGCCCAAAACAAATAAACATAATTGGGGATGAAGAAGCTTATTATGATGAAGAGGATGTATTGCAGACAGAAGACGAAATCAACAAAGCATTGCCAACCAACGAGGCATTGGAAAACTAAGTAGAGTGCCAACTCATGACAACCATGCATTGATAATGATCCTGACAAACCTTGACATGATGAATACGATAATGATAGCTATTAATGGAGTAATGACAAAAGCAACAATTGACACTGGAGCAGCTACATCTATAATTACCATTAAATGCGACATGAAGTTTGGATTTAAACAAGAGGATTTGAATAGCTGCAATAAGAGATTAATCAATGCACCAGGGGATTATATTGATACAAAAGGAATGATAAAAACAGCACAACCTTTGGTTGTGGTGGATACACACAACAATTCACTGCCATATGAGGTTTATTAGAATAAGAGATTAATCAATGCATCAGGGGATTATATCGATACAAAAGGGATGATAAAAACAGCACAAATGAGGATCGCAAATACAACATTTGAACAACCATTAGTGGTGGTGGATACACACAATAATTCACTACCATACGAAGTTATATTAGGCATGACTTTTTCGACAAAAAATGGATGTGTTCTTAATTATGCTAATGGAACCATAAAGGTAAAAGAAGAAGAGATAGAAATCAAGGAAGAACAAGAGAAGCAGAAAACAATTACATTTCAACTGCAAGAAGACATCCACCTACAGCCACATCAATGGAAGATGCACACAATCAAGACAGAGGACACTATAACAGCTGGCATAATGCTGTACAACAACAAAGGCATCAACACTAAACAAGTATTGATGCCATCTAGTGTCTGCACAATAAAACATGGAAAGGGAAGGATACCAATTGTCAATGCTATGAACCAGAATGTGAATCTGAAAAGATCTCAGATAAGAATATATGGAAAATATATCAAAACTAACATCAGACTCATCTGGAAGGCAATAGAAGATGACGATGGAGCAAGTAATTTGCATGGTCAAGTCAAGGATTTGCAAAGGAAAGTGGATAGTACTCCACATGGCTGACTCAAGGGCGAGTGGATGAACACCATTGAAGTTGCAAGTACTCCCAAAAGCTGACTCAAGGGCATTGGGACAAAAGCAGAAGAAAAAGATACGTACAGAACACCCAAAATAAACAACAAAGACTACCAACACCTAGAAGAATGGGAGATCACGCAACTAAAGACACTGTTAGAAAAACACAAATGTATATTCAACTATGGAGAAATAAGCATAGGACAGGCAGTAGGCGAAAAGCATAAAATTGTCACAACAACAGACAAACCTATCAAGGTACCAGTTAGAAGGGTGCCTGAGCAGCTGAAAGACAAATACAATTACATACTGGAGGAATTAATTGATAACAAAATCATTCGGCCAAGTGAGAGCCCATACACAGCACCAACCGTGTTTGTAAAACAGGGAAACAAGTATCACTTATGCATTGATTTTTGTTAAACTAAACAATGTGACAAAAAAGGACTCATACCCCTTACCGCAAATAGAGGACATGCTCTATGAAGCCAGCAAACATAAATATTTCACAACACTAGATCTATGCAAAGCCTATTGGCAAGTGAAAATGGAGGAGGAGGACATAGAGAAGACAGCATTCATAACTCCATACGGACTGTACAAATGGATTTATATGGCGTTCAGACTCTGCAATGTGCCAGCAACGTTCCAGAGATACATAACAAAGGTACTTAAGAACAAGACACATCGAATGGAAGAAGGAGTCGACGCCTATATAGATGACATCATAGTCACAAGCAACACAGTCCAAGAACACCTGGAAAAATTGGAAAGAACACTAACAATGTTAGAGAATGCGGGACTCCGGATCAATGGAAATAAATGCGACATCCTCAAGGAGAAGATAGTGTTCCTTGGAAGAACAATAGAAAAGGGAAGGATCTGCATGAAGGATAAAACCAGAGAAATGATCCGGAAAATAGAGAAGCCAAACAACAAAAAGGACATCCAGAGAATCATGGGATTTTTCAATTATTACGGAACCTTCATCCTGAACATAGCTGGAAAAACGGCAAGATGACTTGATTAATGAGGAAGGCAGTTCCATTTGCATGGACATGGGAAGAACAGGAGGAACTTGATAACATCAAGGAAGAGCTCGCGAAATTACCCTCCCTCAATACACCTGATTACAATGAACAATTTATATTAGATTGTGAAGCAAGTAAGGTGGCAATTGGAGCAACATTGGGCCAAATGAGAAATGGAATAGAAGTGCCCATCCAGTTTTTCAGTTGCAAGCTATAGGCCAGTGAAGAGAACTATGGCTCCACTAAAGTCAAAATGCTCATGCTGATTGAAAGCATTAAAAAGTT
>CABFPE010001940.1:5550-19468 GCA_900660155.1 Hofstenia miamia
ATAAGGTCAGAATACCGTCTTTGAAATGCACAGGTAAGGTGAACGAACTAGTCAGCCTGGTAATATTGAAACTCGTAACCTCACCTTTAACCATGTTACCCTTACTCGCCAAGCACTCGTAGTTACAGTAGTAGCTCAAAGCTAGATTCGTAATATCAGAAAAACGTACATAAAATAATGCACTTATAGTCTCGATTTTTTCTTTAATACTTCGTCAGGTATCCCTTCATTCTGACCACCTCCCTTGTTCTTCTCGGGTGAGAATCGTACAAGATAAAAATGAAGGAAACCTCAATAGTGTTCTAGGCGTCCAAAATGCGTTTCCAAAGTTTCTCTAGAATCTGAATTTCCCTGTTGAATTTAGTAAGATGTTTATATGATATTTATATCAAGTTACTGAGCAGATCACTGCGTTGCTATATATTGAAAAATTGAGGGTTTCCTTCACATGTTCTGTTTGATAGCAAGGGGCATTGTGCTGCTGAAATATTGGCACACAGGCAAGACCCATTTGTTGAAATAAGGTATGACGAGGCTCACGCAAGAAGTTCAAGTACATAACGCTCCTTAGAATACCTTTAATAGGAACGAGAACTCTGGTACCAGAATATGTAATAGTATGGCACCCCAGACCATTATTGACAGTTATTTATTCGGTTCTACTCCAATATGGGTAAAGTTGAATTTCTCTTCTTTTTCGATTCAAATTCTAATTCTATTCTACTTCCGTAGCACCCCCCAGCATACATCCGTGACAATCCAGTGTTTCCTTGTCAATACGGGTACATTTATATGACGTTTGCACCACCTGACCGCAGCTTCCGGTCGAAAGACTTTAAAAGGTTTACCTTGTTTGGAAACTGGTGTGCTATGATTTTTGTTTCCTGCATACGACATTTCAGGGTCGCTAGGGAAATTGAGGTAGGCTGTCAGCGTTGAGATTACTCAAAGTGCCTTTCACAGGAAGTCTGCGGTGTTGTTTCAATTGTAAAATCAACTAAAATTTGTCTTGTATGCTTTACTTTCTTTTGCGGCTTTGCTTTCAAACCTCGTTTTCGTTATTCTGAACGACCCTGTTCAAGGTGTCAGGATTGCAGTTCATTATTGACGCAACCTCTTTTGAGTAAGTTCGTTTTTCACTGAAGACAAGATTCAATTCCAATCGATTTCGTCTAAGGCCTTCTCTAAATTAAAGAAGGCCTTGATTTCGTCCACAGTTTATCTTTTCTTATGCAAAAATTATGTAATTATGAAATCCTGCCAATTATAATTGCATTTTGAAAATTTATTTTTGAGCCATAGCTGTAGAACAGTCTAAGTGAAATTGTATAGAAAATTATTTTTTTTATTATTTACTGAAAATTTAAAATTCTCAAGTTTTCTAAAAAAAATTATTTTTGAATAAAGAAAAAATTGAAACTCCCTTTTTAAGCTATCAACTGTATTATAGAAAATTTGCAAATGAAAATTGGGAAAAATATGTTTTTTCATAAAAACTGCCATTTTTCCAATTTAAGGTAACAATTGGGAAAAGAATTCAATATTTTTTGTGAAACGATTTTATTTAGCTTGAAATTAATACAGTCCTTCTTGCATAAATGCTACCAAATGCTATTTGATGATACCATATGATGCAAAAATATTATATTCATGATAGTTTGGATATGCTAGATCTTATTTAATAATTATTGGTATTATTCAGTTAAACTTTATTATTTTTTAGGTATTTTTGACGAATGTAAAGAACATTTTGCTTTCGCAGTTTTCCCAAGTTAGTGCCAATGTATAGATGGAATAGAATTCCTGTGCATTTATTATGAGGCAATCTAAAATTAGAAGGTGCGTCTAAATGTAGTGTTCAGATCACTGCCAAAATTATTAATTAATAATCAAGTTCAATATAAGTGGAAATATTAGGAACATAGTTTAGATTAGCAAATATAATATAGCAATGCAATAGCAAATATATAATCAAATTTCTCCCCTTCACGTATTTGTCTTAAGTTTCGCTTCTACAGGAATTTACCCCGCAAAGGCGGGAAAAACTGAATGGTGTTTTTCAAAGCCTTATTGGATGCTGATAAAATCATGTTATCTATACCTACTTTACTCTCCAGGAAAACACATGGGCTCGGCACTGCTGAACCGCTCAGTTTCATGAAGAATGAAGAAACTGCGGCAACGGATTTCAGAATAGTACTCAAATTTTTTGAAATTTTGTACTATTGAACTGCAGAAGTTCTTGGGATCAGGATGAGCCGAACTGAGACCAGATACAATGAGACGAACTGGAACTGGGATCAATAAGATTGTTGTCAACACTGCATATTTTTTTTCATTGTTATTTTTGATATTTTTATTGTTACTTTGAGTTTGAGTATTTAATAAGAATTTGTGATTTCTCAAAAATTCATGATCACTTGAAATTGTGATTAGGCTTATAAATATTTTGTTTAATAGAGGTTAAAGTTGGATTATTACAATTGGCAAGATATTTTATAAAAGAATTCTACTGATGGGTTTAAGATGTTTTTTAAAATTAAGTCATTTTAAAGGAATATTTTCCATTAATATATTTAGGGATTCATCTTTGTCCACTTGCTAAGTTTGCTTTCACTTGAAATGATTTTACTATAGACAAAATCTTAGTTAAGGAAAAACTTTGTTGTAAAAACAATAAGTACATGTAAATATTCCAAATGATATTTTTCTGCACAGCATTATAATCTGTCTACAACTTTCTCCAGATGTTAGGGAGTGTTTCCGAGTGACTAGTTAATTGCGCAGTCAATAAGTGTTAGAGTACGCAACTAAACTTTAATGTTTTTTACGTGAATCTTGTTCTTTATTTATCCATTAATTAATAGTGGACGAAGTATGCATTGATCTCTCTAAAAATTAGATTATTTAAAATTCATTGACTATCAAATGAAATGACAAAGCGAGACTGAAAAGTTTGAATTGTGCATATTTGAAAACATGCAATACAAAAATTATGACAGCGGTTTTATAAAGTTCCAGCAAATTCGATATTGAAATTTATGCCAAATTTTCTGAACATGTCTAATTAGTTTTATATATGGTTTCAAATGTTCAAAGAATATTTCAGTTCCAATTTATAGGTTCATTAGTATTAAATTTAAAAAGATGGATCAGGTTTCTGCGTCATATTCATTTCTCAGAATTTTCTTTGGCTTGAGTCACGAATTAACTGAATATAAATTATTCATTGATACTATATATATATATATATATATATTTATATATATACATAAATTCAATATTATTGCATAATCTACAGCAGTAGCCAAATTAATAGAGGACCTATTAAATTTTTTGAACTTTTAATCATATTTGTTAGTAAAAGCGGTATAAGTGTATTGAGCTCTATTATTCAAATTCATTTCTTGCACCTGCATTCCTATTTGATAAAAGGTGCTATGTTGATTGCAAATCATTGATTCTAGGCATATAACAAAAATTTTATAGATAGTTTGATTTATAGTTGTAAAGCAATTACTGCTTATTTTGTGAAGAAGGAATAGAAACTGTGACCTTAGCATGTTTAAACATGGTTGACTAAAGCATATTAGGATGTTAGTTATTCACAAGTAAAAATTGCAAATATTTTGAAAATTTCTCGCCATGCTGTACAATATGCTCTACACAATGAGCGTGATTGTAGAAAGAATTGTGGTGCATCTCGCAAATCAACAGAGGCAGATGAACATTTCAAAGAATAAGGATATGTTTTCACAATAAATTAATAGTAAGAGAAATTTTTTATATACTCATACATTGATATGCAAGGAACTGAAATTGAGCTGAGTTTGGGCAGAATTTTCGACGCCTTAATATAGTTAAAATCATATTGGGGAAAAAAGATTGGGAAAATCTCTTAATTGATTTTGTAAATATGAAAAGACACATTCAATACAAAGCATTTAATTAGGGTTTTAAGGGTGTATTTATGACAACATGTGCATTCAATCAAATTTCGTTGAGAAATCTACAAAATTTGCTGACATATGTATTGGTATTTTGAAATATCTTCGAAGAAGAAGTCTTAACAAAATATTAAAAACAAATACCAGAAATATGTATTTCAAAAATCAATGGCTGGGGTGAAATTAGGCCGATTGTTTAAACGCAAACCGAACAATTACAGCTTAAATCCAAGGTCAACAATGCCCAAACCCAACCCACAATATTTTTTTGTAAATCACTAACACTGTCATGTGCTTCATGAGGCCCACATGCATTACAATTTGAATTTGATTTTTAAAGTTTGCATAATATATTGCTTAATATGTGCCCATTAACGATGCTAATTCAATTGTGTTGCAATTTCATTATTGTAATCTCAATTCGAGAAACGTGTCATATATGTCACTGTCACATTTCATAAACCCTTCCAAATCCACACGCCGTTTTCATTAAACATCTTATTGTAAGTATTGACGCAACTAATGTATTTATCATNGTTATTGTCATTCTTATATTACTAATTTCAAAAAAAACTGTGGGTGTTCTATTACTTTGGCCACAGTGGTATATATTATATTTGCATACTTTCATGATAACATGAATAACATATACAGCGCACTATGAAAATTTTTTGTCACTAATTTGTTATTGGAACTATTAATTTCAAATAAACCAAGCATTTTAAGTACAGCAAGCTTCATAACTGGATTTCGCAAAGAATGAACATTTCAGAGGATATGGACATTAATATGCAAGGAGCTGATATTGAGCTGAGATTGGGCAGAATTTCGACTCTTTAATATAGTGAAAATGAAGAAAGTCACATTGGGGAAAAGAGATTGGGAAAATCTAAGAATTTAATTAGGGTTTAAGGGTGTATTTATGACAAAATGTGCATTCAATCAAATTTCGTTGAGAAATCTACAAAATTTGCTGACATATGTATTGATATTTTGAAATATCTTCGAAGAAGAACTCTTAAAAAAATATTAAAAACGAATGCCAGAAATATTTATTTCAAAAATCAATGGCTGGAGGGGAAATTAGGCCGATTGTTTTAGCGCAAATCGAACAATTACAGCTTAATTCCAAGCTCAACAATGCTCAAACCCAACCCACAATATTTTTTTGTAAATCACTAACACTGTCATGTGCTTCATGAGGCCCACATGCATTACAATTTGAATTTGATTTTTAAAGTTTGCATAATATATTGCTTAATATGTGCCCATTAACGATGCTAATTCAATTGTGTTGCAATTTCATTATTGTAATCTCAATTCGAGAAACGTGTCATATATGTCACTGTCACATTTCATAAACCCTTCCAAATCCACACGCCGTTTTCATTAAACATCTTATTGTAAGTATTGACGCAACTAATGTATTTATCATCCCATTACCATGAGTGGCCTTTCGTTGTAACCACCCCTTTTCACATCTTGGAGACAGAGATGGAATTGGATCAGATAAGGATCGAATCTAAATGTTGAGAAAATTTCGGGTCTGTTTCGGATCCAAAACGTCTTAAAAATTTGTCGAATACCTCGGTCTAAGCTTGAGCCTGTGCTCCCCAATATATTGTATATATTCATTTTTTATCTCAAGACAGTGTTGAAGCACATAAAATTTTCTATTTACATTTGAAAATACAAATATATTTGTTTATTTATTGTTTGAATACTTTTTTTATATTTGGATTGGTTTCGGATCGAAAACTAAAATTCTTTAAAAAAATTCGGATCGATTCGGATTGGATCGGATCCTAAAATTTTGGATCCGATTACATCTCTGCTTGGAGAAGATATTAGTTTTTACATATTCATTTACTAAATTTCTCTGTCAACTTGTGTCAACTTACATATGGAGAAAAGGTTGTTCATTTGCTTCAGCCGACAATTCAGAACTGCTTGAATTACTAGAGAATATATTTTCATGATTTTTAGGGTTACGGTTTCTTAGGTTTAAGTATTCTTTCTCATGTATTTTAAATATCAACTAAAATATTAGGACCAACGCCCAAGCTTGGCACTGCCTAATTGCCCTGTCAAATGTCGGGCCCTAGCCCACCCAAATCCCGAGCTAAGTTAAGAACCGGTTCAATTCCAACTCTGTGATATGTTGTAGAGTACATATGCATTAAGACTAATTATTTGTTAATTGGAGAAGTTTATCAAAATACCAATTGTGCGAGTCATTTCACATTGCTACTTAGAACAACAGTCTCAGTGTACAACTTGTTAAAAATGAGAGTATATGATATGTTTGAATTTGATAAAATATTGCTACACATCGTGAATAAATTTGAGCTGAATATCAACGTCTATAAATTTAGCAATGATACAAATATGAAATATTTTATGAAATCGGTAGACTGTAATGTTAAGCGTCAATGCAACTCTGTGGGAGCAATGTAAATCTTTATAGAGAATTCATGAAATTAGTTAATGTAATTCCGTTATTAATTGCACTAGTAAAAACAAAATCATTTCATAAGACATCCCATAAAGCTTTTTTACTTAATTAGAAATTTTATTTCATCGTTATTTATTAAGCTCTGTATTTTTAGCTAATGTCTATATGCACTCGTTTGTGAATCATTCAGATTTGATAACCTGAAATTAGACTATACAGTAGTCGAATGTGTAGTTGTAAATTGTTATTATTTACATAATAGTAAAACCGTCTAGCATTTTAATATTTTATCTGCTTCCCTGAACTATTTTTGTAGCATATCCTGTTCTACACAAAGCAAACTACAAACATTAAATAAGTTCTGCACAAGTCTTACATTACTTAACTTATATTGGTATAAAGATACAGAAATTGAATCGGGTTGGGTCAACCCACGGGTCAAGCTGAATTAATGTCACTATTGATAGCAAAAATGTCACTATTGATAGCAAAAATGTCACTATTGATTGCAAAAATGTCACTATTGATTACAAAAATGTCATTGTTGATTGCAAAAATGTCATTATTGGACGGAAAATGGTATAGTAGCTACTTGAAATTTCACCTGCCGGTAACAAGAGTCCACTGACGAAAACCTTTGCTCAAACACCAGCCTAACCGTGCAGGCATCATTCGAAGAAAAATTAGCAATCCGACAGAAAAGGCCGCTCGAGTGTAACAGCCACCTAAGGCTCAAATACTAATGTATTGTTGTAAAATTCATTCTTCCAACTGTTGCTTTTGCAATTAATTATGCTGATATAGATTCCTTGTGCTGTTTGCTTAAGCCCATGCTACACGAACAGCTTTTGTCGCCGATTTTTGTTGTCCGAACGAACAACTTTTGTCGCCAACTTTTGTGTTGATTTGGTATGCTACACTTTTTTTTAATAAGAACCAGTAAATTTTTTGTTGAGGCTCAGCTGTTCTTACTTTTTGGCAGTTTGAGCCTTAAATTGGTCTTATTTTGTTCTTATTTTTTCTAAGTTTAAAAACTAGTTTTGGCTGTTTACTTTACTATTTAGAGGATTTTAGATGCCACTGATTCCTTTTGCTATAACTACTTTATATTACGAAAAGCCCTTTTGTTTGATTCTCTTAGGTTTAGTATTTTTAAACTTTTGGAACTGTAAATAAGTATCTTTTGTTACTATTCATTGAAAAAATCAAAACAAAAAACTACTTTTTAAATACTTTCAGCCTCACTACTGTTCTTAAATTATTCTTATTTTTGGCATTTTTCAGCCTCACTGTTCTTATAAAATGGTTCTTATAAAAAGAGTAAATTTCTACTACCAACTAAGAATTTTGAACGGATTCTAAGATTTTTAAACATTATTGTACAGTTTGTTGGTGCATTTCTTTGTAAAATTTCTCACAAAAAAATTGAAAATAGCATTTGATTTTGATCAATTCAAAGCCGAAAAACAAAAAACAGGTAATTTTCATTTTACAATTACGACTAAATTTACTTCTAAGTTTAAAAACATCAAAACATATAAATTGTTCTTAATATGCTTATATGTATCAGTATCAAACCGGAAAAATCCAACCGATTCCATTTCTATAAAGGTGATTTAAGAACCTTTAGTGATCAAACATTAAAATAGTGCAATTCAAAATTTATCAAATATTCAATGATTGCGTGTTTGTTAAGTATTTGTAGTCTTATACCTCATAGCACTGTAAAGGATAATAACTTTAACAATAGACTTTCTTAGAATCCGGATATTTCTCATTTTGGTTTGGAAAATATAGTCTTTGAATAGCAAGCGGATATAGCATAGAATTTCAGAATGCAAAGCAAAAGCTGTTTTTCTGCCTAGTGTGAAACAAAAAAAGAAATACAATATGCTGCCAAATTAATTTCAATGCCGCAAAAGAATTATTCAAATTACTTTCAAATAAAAAAATTTTTTCGGAAAATTTTCAAATTTAGAAAATCGTCATAACAATGATGGCTACAAGACTAAATAGAAATATTTTTGTGTATATGTTTGTGTACCTTTTCTAAGATTGCATTGTATCCATTAATATACATATTTCTTAAATTCTTTTAGGCCTAATAAATATTGATTTCAATTAATGAGTATATGTATATGCATTTATTTTGATGTAATTGTAAGCAGTAGGCATTATTTAAACGATTTCTTAAGTATAAAAAATTTATTGTGCATACATATATTCACACAAGATAAAGTAAATTGATTTCCTTTCACAATATTCTCGATTTAATTTTCTGTATTTGGTGAAAATTATATGCCCAAGCTTTTCAGGAGGCTAAAAAACTGTCAATTATTTTAAAATTTTTAAATATTATATTTTATAACTTACACTCAGTAATGGCAATATATACATTTCGATAACGATTTGAAACTCAATTTATGTTTTCCTCTCTTAAAATATGCATTTCATTATCAATAGTACTGTATTTGGTAAGGTAATATTTTTTGGAACAACAGAAATTGATTACATATGTTCAGGTAATAAATTATCACAAATTATAATTCAGAATTTAGTATAAAGATAAAATTTAAGTACATTTCCAGCAATTTTGAACGAGAGCATAAATATAAGTCAATTGGATTGTTTAAAAATTTGAACAAATGTTAAAATATTAAAATATCTGTAGAAAATAATATTTGAGAACATCTCTCATATCCAGTGATGACAATATTTATAATCTGCTTAACAGATCTTTTGACAGCTTGGTTAATGAAACTGTATAAATATACTTTTATTATTGCTACAATAACCAATTTTTTCGCTATTGAATTAGCAAGATTTTTACTCACTCTCTTGCACTCGTCGGCAAACGCTGAACGAATGCTTTGAAAAGCAAAATTTTTTTCGGAAAATCGGAAAAACCATCTCAGTTGGAATGCCATTTGCTTGAGAATTTTAGCATTATAATATACAACTTTTGCCATTTTTCTGTTATTCAACAAAGTTCGGTAATACATATATTCTAGTTTCTGTTCAATTAACTGTTAAACTTAATATGGTCATTTATTTTTTCTATATAAATATTTTCCATTGCAATTGTCGATAGAGTTTGTAAAATATTCAATTGAATATATTCCCGAAAATGTTACTTATTTTAAACAGTATCCAGAAAATCTCATTATTAACTGGAATATGAAATTTTTTAGTATGATTGTTTTCATTCAATTGGAACCAAAATAATAACTGTAGTTATTCTCTTTAGCACTGTCCTAATAACTTTGCCCACTATTAATTTATATTTTGATTGGATATAGAAATCAGTTTTAGTAGTTCATTAAGGAGCATGATGACAGGTGGGGTCTCACTAGTTTTCAAACAATCTAAACCTAGCACTAAACTTTTGCATAAATTATTCTTGCATGAACTCGATTATTCATTGTAAACAATGATAAGTAGAAATATGTTTTTCGCTAATACGAGGAGTATTCCGCGTATATATTCGTGATCAGGCTTGGCTTTTGGGCATGTCCATCTTTATTGAGAATTGTTTTGTATGGTTCCGCTACGAAATCTAATTAAGAGAATGCACGATTCAAAATGAAATAGTGGACAACAAAGGATTTCCATATCACGATCCATTGTCCTCTGCTTCAAAACCATAGCGAGTAATTGGAGTTGTCATTGTTGACAAGAGACATTGATACGTTCCAATTAAATTTTTAATTTGATATGTTAACGAAGTTTTTCTGCTAGTCAAGGAATCCATTTTTAGCTTCCATCTACCAACGAATAGTGGCAGAATTCATTCCATTTCAAAGTTTACCTTGAATTAGTAGTCATATAATCATCACTACCAATCATATTCAAATTGATTTGATTTTATATATAGGTATTGCTACATGGAAAGTTATTCAATTGTTGAAACATTATATCGTTGACAGCTAAATATACATATATATATATAATTATTTAATTAAATAAATTTTAACAGAGTACTGCATTGCATATTTCGGAGGATATCTATATTTTCTAAAGGTATTGCATGAAATAACTGTCTTAGACCATATTGTGGAACACAATTAACAAATGTAGCCTCTAATTTTTCCTTTTATTATTTTAAAGTATCATAAGCCCAAAATTTATCTGATAAAAACAATATTTTAAGGCAGTTTTCTTACGAAGGCTTTGCTATACAAATACTTTCATTTATGAATTAGTACAACTTCTCCAAATCTCTTAATTGCAATTTATTTTTATTAGATGACACCGAAGTCTAATTCAAATTTATTCTGTAATGTGCTTACATTAAAACCTTGCTGTTGAAATAAGCTGATTGAGGGAATTATTCAATGATACCAATAACAGCACAATTGGTGTGACAACGGGGACAGTTACTCCCCCTCCCTTAAAATCCATTTTTGCAGAAAAAAACCTACCTAAATGATATAATTACATCCGTAAAAGTGCCATAATTTAGTCAAGGAGCTGGTTAATAAATGCAATTTGCCCCTAACCAAAACTTGTTCCGATGCTACTGAATGATAAGAATTCAACTAGTCCCCTAAATTGACCTCATCTTGTCATACTAAAATTCACAGAAAAAGTTACAAATTTGTAATAACTTACCTCCTAATATATACAGAGTATTATAAATAAGAAATACTACCTAAAACAATTAGTTAGTCATTGTTGTATATTGTATTTGAATATTATTAATAGTCGAGTAAAGTATTGATTGGAAATGAATAATGGAATGCAATGTAACTGTCTAAATGCATCAAGGTAATTAAAGAAATGCCTAAGATACGATATCTTTTGACATTAGCGATTGATTGTTCCGCTTCCTGCCATACCATTTGAAAAATGATTTAATTGATAATTTTGTTGTAAGAGCATTTTTAATGTTTCTGCGTTATCAAACTTCCTGATTAGCTGCTCCAGATGAAGGAAAGTTTTGTTTTATCTAGATTTACAGCATTCTTTCTTATTTATACAATCAATAAGGAGATTAGTTTAATAAATTGTAAGTATTGCATTAAAAGTGAGATCCTATGCTTTCATTGTATTCTCTATCTTAGCAATTTCCTTAAGTCTTATCGTTTGCAAGACTGCAACAAACTGCAGAAGTGATATAGCGTTATATGATATATTTTTCTTGAAATCCAAATATTCTGCATCATTTTAATAACTGAGTTAAATACAGATTATATCGTAATTGTTATTAATCCCAAATAACTTATTGTTACTTTAAAGTCAACAACCGTTTTGTACACATTCTCCAACTTTATTTGTAAATTTGGGTGTTCCGTGATTTAAATACTTTTATGGGTAAATGTGGTTCCTCTTTGTGAGAGATTTGAAATAAGTTAGTTTTAGTACATTTAAATATTAACATTCTTCTTAATGGAATGGTCGACTTTTGCAAGAAATATTCACATTCTTCGAGAAAATAAAGCAGTCAAATAGATATGGCAGCAACAGCTAGGCTAAACTAAATTTTATTCTGTAAATAGACCCCCAAGACCCTGCAAAAATTCAGAATTCTTTACGCCATACCAAAGGACGCAAATGCCTGCCCGTACTTAAAAATAAAAAACTAGAAGACTCGATCCAGTGGTGTTTTCAGATTTGAAATATCCTTATTATTTAGAGAGTTATGGGCATTTAAAAATATTTCATTGAAACTATCACAAATTGTAAAAAAATGTTTGGGTTGTTAATTTATATTGATATTCATTGAAATTACCAGGGTGAAGATGGTTTATATATTAAAGAATTTTGTATACATTTATTATTTACTAATGTTTGTTTGCAGCTTTAAATTATTATCATATCATTGGATTTCACGCAGGGTGCCTCTAATTCGAAGATTCCAATTTTTTAGGAAAGGTTTTTATGAGTTCACTATTTCTATCGTTAAATTAATAATTTTCAATCTGCAATACTTCAACTGGTAATCCGGAAATCCAAAATTTCTAGTACCGAAAAAGTTGGGTGTAGCAAGATTCTACTAGAATAGTGCCAGGCAACATAAGTCTTATCCATGATAATTCAGTTAAACTTTAATCAAATAAATTTATGACAGTGTAGTTAAAAAGAAAGTAAAACTAACAGAAAAACCTAACAATCGTTGACAATTTTCGAGGCTGAAGCAGTTGACAAAATCTAGAAGATTTTGAAAGATTGGGATTACACCAAAAGCGAGAATTCAAGCGAGAATTAATTTAATGAAAAACACAAAAGTGACTTTGTTTCATATTTTCAGGACATTGAAAGTTAACAACAATCATATTGATTTGATTTATGGCAGAAATCAGGTGTTCATTAAAACAGTCGGTATAAACTTGAGTCGTTTCCTTGTAAACAATATACGTGGTATGCCATAGAAAGATGTTTTCTGTCTTACACGAAGAGTTTAGTGTAAAAAATAAAAACATTAACTAACAATGATCGCTATTGTGAAATATGCCACTTATGGAAAAATGTATTGCTTCCAGATGCACTCGATAATTTATGGCACACCCCAGGCAAACAAATAATTAATTCTCATATTAAAGAGAACACCGGAAAATTTTACATAATCGCAAACTACTGAAAATTAAGTTTGCTTGGGGATATATTAAAGAGCTAATAAAATGCAACCTGTCAATATTGTTTCAAATTGAAAAATAACTTCACCACAAAAGCACAAAATAATTATTATATATATATATATATATATATATATATATTATATGTTAGGAAAACTGCACTTTTTTATAGTTTGTTTAAAATGAACAACTTAAATTTTGAACAAAATCGTATCTGCGCTTGAAAATTGCCATAAACAACAAACCTATAAAAATTTTCTAAATTCGAACGAGTGTAAACATCAATTAATTAGAAAAGTTTCAGAAATGCAAATCTGTCTGTCTATGCAGGTGTGGTAATTTAACTGAAATAAATGACTGAACCCACCCAAATTTGGAAAAACTTAACCCAATTCAAGTTGTTTAAAATTTTAAAAAGCAAAGTTTGCTAATTAAATAGTCTTATTACTCTTTGAATTTATTATTTTGGAAATATACTTTTTGATATACACCAAGGCCTACTTAAATGTTTATAGTAGCTCTTGGATACACTCGGCACCTCTTCGTGAGAATTACGTCTTCGTAGTTGATAGTACTAATTTAATAACTAAACTCTTTGAGGATATATTCTTTCATGTAAACATGCAATGATATCGGAAATTCAATCAGAATGTATCCAGGGCTAATTTGATTGCACATGTGATATTGATTATATCAAAGTTTTCTTGTAAAAATTCTCATTTAGTGCATGTGATATTAACAGTTGCACATTAAATTATTAACCACCGGCTCCTATATATTTATTTCTGTATTAATAACTCTTGGAAAAACTAATTAACTTTACAAGCTCTTGTAAATATTATTTTATTTATACTATCAGTCAGGTCAGATTTTGAGCTAAATATGTGTAGTGCATATAATATCTAGATATGACCTCATTAATAGTGAATATATATATATAT
>CABFPE010001943.1:0-19418 GCA_900660155.1 Hofstenia miamia
ATATATATATATATTCACTATTAATGAGGTCATATCTAGATATTATATGCACTACACATATTTAGCTCAAAATCTGACCTGACTGATAGTATAAATAAAATAATATTTACAAGAGCTTGTAAAGTTAATTAGTTTTTCCAAGAGTTATTAATACAGAAATAAATATATAGGAGCCGGTGGTTAATAATTTAATGTGCAACTGTTAATATCACATGCACTAAATGAGAATTTTTACAAGAAAACTTTGATATAATCAATATCACATGTGCAATCAAATTAGCCCTGGATACATTCTGATTGAATTTCCGATATCATTGCATGTTTACATGAAAGAATATATCCTCAAAGAGTTTAGTTATTAAATTAGTACTATCAACTACGAAGACGTAATTCTCACGAAGAGGTGCCGAGTGTATCCAAGAGCTACTATAAACATTTAAGTAGGCCTTGGTGTATATCAAAAAGTATATTTCCAAAATAATAAATTCAAAGAGTAATAAGACTATTTAATTAGCAAACTTTGCTTTTTAAAATTTTAAACAACTTGAATTGGGTTAAGTTTTTCCAAATTTGGGTGGGTTCAGTCATTTATTTCAGTTAAATTACCACACCTGCATAGACAGACAGATTTGCATTTCTGAAACTTTTCTAATTAATTGATGTTTACACTCGTTCGAATTTAGAAAATTTTTATAGGTTTGTTGTTTATGGCAATTTTCAAGCGCAGATACGATTTTGTTCAAAATTTAAGTTGTTCATTTTAAACAAACTATAAAAAAGTGCAGTTTTCCTAACATATAATATATATATATATATATATATATATATATAATAATTATTTTGTGCTTTTGTGGTGAAGTTATTTTTCAATTTGAAACAATATTGACAGGTTGCATTTTATTAGCTCTTTAATATATCCCCAAGCAAACTTAATTTTCAGTTGTTTGCGATTATGTAAAATTTTCCGGTGTTCTCTTTAATATGAGAATTAATTATTTGTTTGCCTGGGGTGTGCCATAAATTATCGAGTGCATCTGGAAGCAATACATTTATCCATAAGTGGCATATTTCACAATAGCGATCATTGTTAGTTAATGTTTTTATTTTTTACACTAAACTCTTCGTGTAAGACAGAAAACATCTTTCTATGGCATACCACGTATATTGTTTACAAGGAAACGACTCAAGTTTATACCGACTGTTTTAATGAACACCTGATTTCTGCCATAAATCAAATCAATATGATTGTTGTTAACTTTCAATGTCCTGAAAATATGAAACAAAGTCACTTTTGTGTTTTTCATTAAATTATTTGTGCATGAATTCTCGCTTTTGGTGTAATCCCAATCTTTCAAAATCATCTAGATTTTCCCAACTGCTTTAGCCTCGAAAATTGTCAACGATTGTTAGGTTTTTCTGTTAGCTTTAGTTTCTTTTTAACTACACTGTCATAAATTTATTTGATTAAAGTTTAACTGAATTATCATGGATAAGACTTATGTTGCCTGGCACTATTCTAGTAGAATCTTGCTACACCCAACTTTTTCGGTACTAGAAATTTTGGATTTCCGGATTACCAGTTGAAGTATTGCAGATTGAAAATTATTAATTTAACGATAGAAATAAAAACCTTTCCTAAAAAATTGGAATCTTCGAATTAGAGGCACCCTGCGTGAAATCCAATGATATGATAATAATTTAAAGCTGCAAACAAACATTAGTAAATAATAAATGTATACAAAATTCTTTAATATATAAACCATCTTCACCCTGGTAATTTCAATGAATATCAATATAAATTAACAACCCAAACATTTTTTTACAATTTGTGATAGTTTCAATGAAATATTTTTAAATGCCCATAACTCTCTAAATAATAAGGATATTTCAAATCTGAAAACACCACTGGATCGAGTCTTCTAGTTTTTTATTTTTAAGTACGGGCAGGCATTTGCGTCCTTTGGTATGGCGTAAAGAATTCTGAATTTTTGCAGGGTCTTGGGGGTCTATTTACAGAATAAAATTTAGTTTAGCCTAGCTGTTGCTGCCATATCTATTTGACTGCTTTATTTTCTCGAAGAATGTGAATATTTCTTGCAAAAGTCGACCATTCCATTAAGAAGAATGTTAATATTTAAATGTACTAAAACTAACTTATTTCAAATCTCTCACAAAGAGGAACCACATTTACCCATAAAAGTATTTAAATCACGGAACACCCAAATTTACAAATAAAGTTGGAGAATGTGTACAAAACGGTTGTTGACTTTAAAGTAACAATAAGTTATTTGGGATTAATAACAATTACGATATAATCTGTATTTAACTCAGTTATTAAAATGATGCAGAATATTTGGATTTCAAGAAAAATATACCATATAACACTATATCACTTCTGCAGTTTGTTGCAGTCTTGCAAACGATAAGACTTAAGGAAATTGCTAAGATAGAGAATACAATGAAAGCATAGGATCTCACTTTTAATGCAATACTTACAATTTATTAAACTAATCTCCTTATTGATTGTATAAATAAGAAAGAATGCTGTAAATCTAGATAAAACAAAACTTTCCTTCATCTGGAGCAGCTAATCAGGAAGTTTGATAACGCAGAAACATTAAAAATGCTCTTACAACAAAATTATCAATTAAATCATTTTTCAAATGGTATGGCAGGAAGCGGAACAATCAATCGCTAATGTCAAAAGATATCGTATCTTAGGCATTTCTTTAATTACCTTGATGCATTTAGACAGTTACATTGCATTCCATTATTCATTTCCAATCAATACTTTACTCGACTATTAATAATATTCAAATACAATATACAACAATGACTAACTAATTGTTTTAGGTAGTATTTCTTATTTATAATACTCTGTATATATTAGGAGGTAAGTTATTACAAATTTGTAACTTTTTCTGTGAATTTTAGTATGACAAGATGAGGTCAATTTAGGGGACTAGTTGAATTCTTATCATTCAGTAGCATCGGAACAAGTTTTGGTTAGGGGCAAATTGCATTTATTAACCAGCTCCTTGACTAAATTATGGCACTTTTACGGATGTAATTATATCATTTAGGTAGGTTTTTTTCTGCAAAAATGGATTTTAAGGGAGGGGGAGTAACTGTCCCCGTTGTCACACCAATTGTGCTGTTATTGGTATCATTGAATAATTCCCTCAATCAGCTTATTTCAACAGCAAGGTTTTAATGTAAGCACATTACAGAATAAATTTGAATTAGACTTCGGTGTCATCTAATAAAAATAAATTGCAATTAAGAGATTTGGAGAAGTTGTACTAATTCATAAATGAAAGTATTTGTATAGCAAATCCTTCGTACGAAAACTGCCTTAAAATATTGTTTTTATCAGATAATTAATTTCCATATTAATTTGGAAATACTTCCTCTTGGCTTTTAATCAACCATACTTTCTATTTAGTCTTTATATATAATTGTAGAAAACATAATAAAATAATCCCAGAATTGGTTTCATATTATTAGATAATAAGCAGGTGTATCATAATTATTTTCATTATTAGATATGTTCATTATTATAATATTTTTACTGTTTACTTAGCTGTCAACGATATAATGTTTCAACAATTGAATAACTTTCCATGTAGCAATACCTATATATAAAATCAAATCAATTTGAATATGATTGGTAGTGATGATTATATGACTACTAATTCAAGGTAAACTTTGAAATGGAATGAATTCTGCCACTATTCGTTGGTAGATGGAAGCTAAAAATGGATTCCTTGACTAGCAGAAAAACTTCGTTAACATATCAAATTAAAAATTTAATTGGAACGTATCAATGTCTCTTGTCAACAATGACAACTCCAATTACTCGCTATGGTTTTGAAGCAGAGGACAATGGATCGTGATATGGAAATCCTTTGTTGTCCACTATTTCATTTTGAATCGTGCATTCTCTTAATTAGATTTCGTAGCGGAACCATACAAAACAATTCTCAATAAAGATGGACATGCCCAAAAGCCAAGCCTGATCACGAATATATACGCGGAATACTCCTCGTATTAGCGAAAAACATATTTCTACTTATCATTGTTTACAATGAATAATCGAGTTCATGCAAGAATAATTTATGCAAAAGTTTAGTGCTAGGTTTAGATTGTTTGAAAACTAGTGAGACCCCACCTGTCATCATGCTCCTTAATGAACTACTAAAACTGATTTCTATATCCAATCAAAATATAAATTAATAGTGGGCAAAGTTATTAGGACAGTGCTAAAGAGAAATCTAATCAAAATATAAATTAATAGTGGGCAAAGTTATTAGGACAGTGCTAAAGAGAATAACTACAGTTATTATTTTGGTTCCAATTGAATGAAAACAATCATACTAAAAAATTTCATATTCCAGTTAATAATGAGATTTTCTGGATACTGTTTAAAATAAGTAACATTTTCGGGAATATATTCAATTGAATATTTTACAAACTCTATCGACAATTGCAATGGAAAATATTTATATAGAAAAAATAAATGACCATATTAAGTTTAACAGTTAATTGAACAGAAACTAGAATATATGTATTACCGAACTTTGTTGAATAACAGAAAAATGGCAAAAGTTGTATATTATAATGCTAAAATTCTCAAGCAAATGGCATTCCAACTGAGATGGTTTTTCCGATTTTCCGAAAAAAATTTTGCTTTTCAAAGCATTCGTTCAGCGTTTGCCGACGAGTGCAAGAGAGTGAGTAAAAATCTTGCTAATTCAATAGCGAAAAATTGGTTATTGTAGCAATAATAAAAGTATATTTATACAGTTTCATTAACCAAGCTGTCAAAAGATCTGTTAAGCAGATTATAAATATTGTCATCACTGGATATGAGAGATGTTCTCAAATATTATTTCCTACAGATATTTTAATATTTTAACATTTGCTCAAATTTTTAAACAATCCAATTGACTTATATTTATGCTCTCGTTCAAAATTGCTGGAAATGTTACATTTTATCTTTATACTAAATTCTGAATTATAATTTGTGATAAATTATTAATTTTTTAAACATATGTAATCAATTTCTGTTGTTCCAAAAAATATTACCTTACCAAATACAGTACTATTGATAATGAAATGCATATTTTAAGAGAGGAAAACATAAATTGAGTTTCAAATCGTTATCGAAATGTATATATTGCCATCACTGAGTGTAAGTTATAACAAATAATATTTAAAAATTTTGAAATAATTGACAGTTTTTTAGCCTCCTCAAAAAGCTTGGGCATATAATTCTCACTAAATACAGAATATTAAATCCAGAATTTTGTGAAAAGAAATCAATTTACTTTATCTTGTGTGAATATATGTATGCCCAATAAATTAGTTTTACTTGAGAAGCCGTTTAAATAATGCCTACTGCTTACAATTACATCATAATAAATGCATATACATATACTCATTAATTGAAATCAATATTTATTAGGCCTAAAAGAATTTAAGAAATATGTATATTAATGGATACAATGCAATCTTAGAAAAGGTACACAAACATATACACAAAAATATTTCTATTTAGTCTTGTAGCCATCATTGTTATGACGATTTTCTAAATTTGAAAATTTTCCGAAAAAATTTTTTTATTTGAAAGTAATTTGAATAATTCTTTTGCGGCATTGAAATTAATTTGGCAGCATATTGTATTTCTTTTTTTGTTTCACACTAGGCAGAAAAACAGCTTTTGCTTTGCATTCTGAAATTCTATGCTATATCCGCTTGCTATTCAAAGACTATATTTTCCAAACCAAAATGAGAAATATCCGGATTCTAAGAAAGTCTATTGTTAAAGTTATTATCCTTTACAGTGCTATGAGGTATAAGACTACAAATACTTAACAAACACGCAATCATTGAATATTTGATAAATTTTGAATTGCACTATTTTAATGTTTGATCACTAAAGGTTCTTAAATCACCTTTATAGAAATGGAATCGGTTGGATTTTTCCGGTTTGATACTGATACATATAAGCATATTAAGAACAATTTATATGTTTTGATGTTTTTAAACTTAGAAGTAAATTTAGTCGTAATTGTAAAATGAAAATTACCTGTTTTTTGTTTTTCGGCTTTGAATTGATCAAAATCAAATGCTATTTTCAATTTTTTTGTGAGAAATTTTACAAAGAAATGCACCAACAAACTGTACAATAATGTTTAAAAATCTTAGAATCCGTTCAAAATTCTTAGTTGGTAGTAGAAATTTACTCTTTTTATAAGAACCATTTTATAAGAACAGTGAGGCTGAAAAATGCCAAAAATAAGAATAATTTAAGAACAGTAGTGAGGCTGAAAGTATTTAAAAAGTAGTTTTTTGTTTTGATTTTTTCAATGAATAGTAACAAAAGATACTTATTTACAGTTCCAAAAGTTTAAAAATACTAAACCTAAGAGAATCAAACAAAAGGGCTTTTCGTAATATAAAGTAGTTATAGCAAAAGGAATCAGTGGCATCTAAAATCCTCTAAATAGTAAAGTAAACAGCCAAAACTAGTTTTTAAACTTAGAAAAAATAAGAACAAAATAAGACCAATTTAAGGCTCAAACTGCCAAAAAGTAAGAACAGCTGAGCCTCAACAAAAAATTTACTGGTTCTTATTAAAAAAAAGTGTAGCATACCAAATCAACACAAAAGTTGGCGACAAAAGTTGTTCGTTCGGACAACAAAAATCGGCGACAAAAGCTGTTCGTGTAGCATGGGCTTAAGCAAACAGCACAAGGAATCTATATCAGCATAATTAATTGCAAAAGCAACAGTTGGAAGAATGAATTTTACAACAATACATTAGTATTTGAGCCTTAGGTGGCTGTTACACTCGAGCGGCCTTTTCTGTCGGATTGCTAATTTTTCTTCGAATGATGCCTGCACGGTTAGGCTGGTGTTTGAGCAAAGGTTTTCGTCAGTGGACTCTTGTTACCGGCAGGTGAAATTTCAAGTAGCTACTATACCATTTTCCGTCCAATAATGACATTTTTGCAATCAACAATGACATTTTTGTAATCAATAGTGACATTTTTGCAATCAATAGTGACATTTTTGCTATCAATAGTGACATTTTTGCTATCAATAGTGACATTAATTCAGCTTGACCCGTGGGTTGACCCAACCCGATTCAATTTCTGTATCTTTATACCAATATAAGTTAAGTAATGTAAGACTTGTGCAGAACTTATTTAATGTTTGTAGTTTGCTTTGTGTAGAACAGGATATGCTACAAAAATAGTTCAGGGAAGCAGATAAAATATTAAAATGCTAGACGGTTTTACTATTATGTAAATAATAACAATTTACAACTACACATTCGACTACTGTATAGTCTAATTTCAGGTTATCAAATCTGAATGATTCACAAACGAGTGCATATAGACATTAGCTAAAAATACAGAGCTTAATAAATAACGATGAAATAAAATTTCTAATTAAGTAAAAAAGCTTTATGGGATGTCTTATGAAATGATTTTGTTTTTACTAGTGCAATTAATAACGGAATTACATTAACTAATTTCATGAATTCTCTATAAAGATTTACATTGCTCCCACAGAGTTGCATTGACGCTTAACATTACAGTCTACCGATTTCATAAAATATTTCATATTTGTATCATTGCTAAATTTATAGACGTTGATATTCAGCTCAAATTTATTCACGATGTGTAGCAATATTTTATCAAATTCAAACATATCATATACTCTCATTTTTAACAAGTTGTACACTGAGACTGTTGTTCTAAGTAGCAATGTGAAATGACTCGCACAATTGGTATTTTGATAAACTTCTCCAATTAACAAATAATTAGTCTTAATGCATATGTACTCTACAACATATCACAGAGTTGGAATTGAACCGGTTCTTAACTTAGCTCGGGATTTGGGTGGGCTAGGGCCCGACATTTGACAGGGCAATTAGGCAGTGCCAAGCTTGGGCGTTGGTCCTAATATTTTAGTTGATATTTAAAATACATGAGAAAGAATACTTAAACCTAAGAAACCGTAACCCTAAAAATCATGAAAATATATTCTCTAGTAATTCAAGCAGTTCTGAATTGTCGGCTGAAGCAAATGAACAACCTTTTCTCCATATGTAAGTTGACACAAGTTGACAGAGAAATTTAGTAAATGAATATGTAAAAACTAATATCTTCTCCAAGCAGAGATGTAATCGGATCCAAAATTTTAGGATCCGATCCAATCCGAATCGATCCGAATTTTTTTAAAGAATTTTAGTTTTCGATCCGAAACCAATCCAAATATAAAAAAAGTATTCAAACAATAAATAAACAAATATATTTGTATTTTCAAATGTAAATAGAAAATTTTATGTGCTTCAACACTGTCTTGAGATAAAAAATGAATATATACAATATATTGGGGAGCACAGGCTCAAGCTTAGACCGAGGTATTCGACAAATTTTTAAGACGTTTTGGATCCGAAACAGACCCGAAATTTTCTCAACATTTAGATTCGATCCTTATCTGATCCAATTCCATCTCTGTCTCCAAGATGTGAAAAGGGGTGGTTACAACGAAAGGCCACTCATGGTAATGGGATGATAAATACATTAGTTGCGTCAATACTTACAATAAGATGTTTAATGAAAACGGCGTGTGGATTTGGAAGGGTTTATGAAATGTGACAGTGACATATATGACACGTTTCTCGAATTGAGATTACAATAATGAAATTGCAACACAATTGAATTAGCATCGTTAATGGGCACATATTAAGCAATATATTATGCAAACTTTAAAAATCAAATTCAAATTGTAATGCATGTGGGCCTCATGAAGCACATGACAGTGTTAGTGATTTACAAAAAAATATTGTGGGTTGGGTTTGAGCATTGTTGAGCTTGGAATTAAGCTGTAATTGTTCGATTTGCGCTAAAACAATCGGCCTAATTTCCCCTCCAGCCATTGATTTTTGAAATAAATATTTCTGGCATTCGTTTTTAATATTTTTTTAAGAGTTCTTCTTCGAAGATATTTCAAAATATCAATACATATGTCAGCAAATTTTGTAGATTTCTCAACGAAATTTGATTGAATGCACATTTTGTCATAAATACACCCTTAAACCCTAATTAAATTCTTAGATTTTCCCAATCTCTTTTCCCCAATGTGACTTTCTTCATTTTCACTATATTAAAGAGTCGAAATTCTGCCCAATCTCAGCTCAATATCAGCTCCTTGCATATTAATGTCCATATCCTCTGAAATGTTCATTCTTTGCGAAATCCAGTTATGAAGCTTGCTGTA
Source organism: Hofstenia miamia (assembly GCA_900660155.1). Lineage (NCBI taxonomy): Eukaryota > Metazoa > Xenacoelomorpha > Acoela > Hofsteniidae > Hofstenia > Hofstenia miamia. The sequence continues at coordinate 9,298 of CABFPE010001943.1, forward strand.
CTTAAAATGCTTGGTTTATTTGAAATTAATAGTTCCAATAACAAATTAGTGACAAAAAATTTTCATAGTGCGCTGTATATGTTATTCATGTTATCATGAAAGTATGCAAATATAATATATACCACTGTGGCCAAAGTAATAGAACACCCACAGTTTTTTTCAATAAGATGTTTAATGAAAACGGCGTGTGGATTTGGAAGGGTTTATGAAATGTGACAGTGACATATATGACACGTTTCTCGAATTGAGATTACAATAATGAAATTGCAACACAATTGAATTAGCATCGTTAATGGGCACATATTAAGCAATATATTATGCAAACTTTAAAAATCAAATTCAAATTGTAATGCATGTGGGCCTCATGAAGCACATGACAGTGTTAGTGATTTACAAAAAAATATTGTGGGTTGGGTTTGGGCATTGTTGACCTTGGATTTAAGCTGTAATTGTTCGGTTTGCGTTTAAACAATCGGCCTAATTTCACCCCAGCCATTGATTTTTGAAATACATATTTCTGGTATTTGTTTTTAATATTTTGTTAAGACTTCTTCTTCGAAGATATTTCAAAATACCAATACATATGTCAGCAAATTTTGTAGATTTCTCAACGAAATTTGATTGAATGCACATGTTGTCATAAATACACCCTTAAAACCCTAATTAAATGCTTTGTATTGAATGTGTCTTTTCATATTTACAAAATCAATTAAGAGATTTTCCCAATCTTTTTTCCCCAATATGATTTTAACTATATTAAGGCGTCGAAAATTCTGCCCAAACTCAGCTCAATTTCAGTTCCTTGCATATCAATGTATGAGTATATAAAAAATTTCTCTTACTATTAATTTATTGTGAAAACATATCCTTATTCTTTGAAATGTTCATCTGCCTCTGTTGATTTGCGAGATGCACCACAATTCTTTCTACAATCACGCTCATTGTGTAGAGCATATTGTACAGCATGGCGAGAAATTTTCAAAATATTTGCAATTTTTACTTGTGAATAACTAACATCCTAATATGCTTTAGTCAACCATGTTTAAACATGCTAAGGTCACAGTTTCTATTCCTTCTTCACAAAATAAGCAGTAATTGCTTTACAACTATAAATCAAACTATCTATAAAATTTTTGTTATATGCCTAGAATCAATGATTTGCAATCAACATAGCACCTTTTATCAAATAGGAATGCAGGTGCAAGAAATGAATTTGAATAATAGAGCTCAATACACTTATACCGCTTTTACTAACAAATATGATTAAAAGTTCAAAAAATTTAATAGGTCCTCTATTAATTTGGCTACTGCTGTAGATTATGCAATAATATTGAATTTATGTATATATATAAATATATATATATATATATATATAGTATCAATGAATAATTTATATTCAGTTAATTCGTGACTCAAGCCAAAGAAAATTCTGAGAAATGAATATGACGCAGAAACCTGATCCATCTTTTTAAATTTAATACTAATGAACCTATAAATTGGAACTGAAATATTCTTTGAACATTTGAAACCATATATAAAACTAATTAGACATGTTCAGAAAATTTGGCATAAATTTCAATATCGAATTTGCTGGAACTTTATAAAACCGCTGTCATAATTTTTGTATTGCATGTTTTCAAATATGCACAATTCAAACTTTTCAGTCTCGCTTTGTCATTTCATTTGATAGTCAATGAATTTTAAATAATCTAATTTTTAGAGAGATCAATGCATACTTCGTCCACTATTAATTAATGGATAAATAAAGAACAAGATTCACGTAAAAAACATTAAAGTTTAGTTGCGTACTCTAACACTTATTGACTGCGCAATTAACTAGTCACTCGGAAACACTCCCTAACATCTGGAGAAAGTTGTAGACAGATTATAATGCTGTGCAGAAAAATATCATTTGGAATATTTACATGTACTTATTGTTTTTACAACAAAGTTTTTCCTTAACTAAGATTTTGTCTATAGTAAAATCATTTCAAGTGAAAGCAAACTTAGCAAGTGGACAAAGATGAATCCCTAAATATATTAATGGAAAATATTCCTTTAAAATGACTTAATTTTAAAAAACATCTTAAACCCATCAGTAGAATTCTTTTATAAAATATCTTGCCAATTGTAATAATCCAACTTTAACCTCTATTAAACAAAATATTTATAAGCCTAATCACAATTTCAAGTGATCATGAATTTTTGAGAAATCACAAATTCTTATTAAATACTCAAACTCAAAGTAACAATAAAAATATCAAAAATAACAATGAAAAAAAATATGCAGTGTTGACAACAATCTTATTGATCCCAGTTCCAGTTCGTCTCATTGTATCTGGTCTCAGTTCGGCTCATCCTGATCCCAAGAACTTCTGCAGTTCAATAGTACAAAATTTCAAAAAATTTGAGTACTATTCTGAAATCCGTTGCCGCAGTTTCTTCATTCTTCATGAAACTGAGCGGTTCAGCAGTGCCGAGCCCATGTGTTTTCCTGGAGAGTAAAGTAGGTATAGATAACATGATTTTATCAGCATCCAATAAGGCTTTGAAAAACACCATTCAGTTTTTCCCGCCTTTGCGGGGTAAATTCCTGTAGAAGCGAAACTTAAGACAAATACGTGAAGGGGAGAAATTTGATTATATATTTGCTATTGCATTGCTATATTATATTTGCTAATCTAAACTATGTTCCTAATATTTCCACTTATATTGAACTTGATTATTAATTAATAATTTTGGCAGTGATCTGAACACTACATTTAGACGCACCTTCTAATTTTAGATTGCCTCATAATAAATGCACAGGAATTCTATTCCATCTATACATTGGCACTAACTTGGGAAAACTGCGAAAGCAAAATGTTCTTTACATTCGTCAAAAATACCTAAAAAATAATAAAGTTTAACTGAATAATACCAATAATTATTAAATAAGATCTAGCATATCCAAACTATCATGAATATAATATTTTTGCATCATATGGTATCATCAAATAGCATTTGGTAGCATTTATGCAAGAAGGACTGTATTAATTTCAAGCTAAATAAAATCGTTTCACAAAAAATATTGAATTCTTTTCCCAATTGTTACCTTAAATTGGAAAAATGGCAGTTTTTATGAAAAAACATATTTTTCCCAATTTTCATTTGCAAATTTTCTATAATACAGTTGATAGCTTAAAAAGGGAGTTTCAATTTTTTCTTTATTCAAAAATAATTTTTTTTAGAAAACTTGAGAATTTTAAATTTTCAGTAAATAATAAAAAAAATAATTTTCTATACAATTTCACTTAGACTGTTCTACAGCTATGGCTCAAAAATAAATTTTCAAAATGCAATTATAATTGGCAGGATTTCATAATTACATAATTTTTGCATAAGAAAAGATAAACTGTGGACGAAATCAAGGCCTTCTTTAATTTAGAGAAGGCCTTAGACGAAATCGATTGGAATTGAATCTTGTCTTCAGTGAAAAACGAACTTACTCAAAAGAGGTTGCGTCAATAATGAACTGCAATCCTGACACCTTGAACAGGGTCGTTCAGAATAACGAAAACGAGGTTTGAAAGCAAAGCCGCAAAAGAAAGTAAAGCATACAAGACAAATTTTAGTTGATTTTACAATTGAAACAACACCGCAGACTTCCTGTGAAAGGCACTTTGAGTAATCTCAACGCTGACAGCCTACCTCAATTTCCCTAGCGACCCTGAAATGTCGTATGCAGGAAACAAAAATCATAGCACACCAGTTTCCAAACAAGGTAAACCTTTTAAAGTCTTTCGACCGGAAGCTGCGGTCAGGTGGTGCAAACGTCATATAAATGTACCCGTATTGACAAGGAAACACTGGATTGTCACGGATGTATGCTGGGGGGTGCTACGGAAGTAGAATAGAATTAGAATTTGAATCGAAAAAGAAGAGAAATTCAACTTTACCCATATTGGAGTAGAACCGAATAAATAACTGTCAATAATGGTCTGGGGTGCCATACTATTACATATTCTGGTACCAGAGTTCTCGTTCCTATTAAAGGTATTCTAAGGAGCGTTATGTACTTGAACTTCTTGCGTGAGCCTCGTCATACCTTATTTCAACAAATGGGTCTTGCCTGTGTGCCAATATTTCAGCAGCACAATGCCCCTTGCTATCAAACAGAACATGTGAAGGAAACCCTCAATTTTTCAATATATAGCAACGCAGTGATCTGCTCAGTAACTTGATATAAATATCATATAAACATCTTACTAAATTCAACAGGGAAATTCAGATTCTAGAGAAACTTTGGAAACGCATTTTGGACGCCTAGAACACTATTGAGGTTTCCTTCATTTTTATCTTGTACGATTCTCACCCGAGAAGAACAAGGGAGGTGGTCAGAATGAAGGGATACCTGACGAAGTATTAAAGAAAAAATCGAGACTATAAGTGCATTATTTTATGTACGTTTTTCTGATATTACGAATCTAGCTTTGAGCTACTACTGTAACTACGAGTGCTTGGCGAGTAAGGGTAACATGGTTAAAGGTGAGGTTACGAGTTTCAATATTACCAGGCTGACTAGTTCGTTCACCTTACCTGTGCATTTCAAAGACGGTATTCTGACCTTATGAATGCAAAAACGAATAAATAACTGTCAATAATGGTCTGGGGTGCCATACTATTACATATTCTGGTACCAGAGTTCTCGTTCCTATTAAAGGTATTCTAAGGAGCGTTATGTACTTGAACTTCTTGCGTGAGCCTCGTCATACCTTATTTCAACAACTGGGTCTTGCCTGTGTGCCAATATTTCAGCAGCACAATGCCCCTTGCTATCAAACAGAACATGTGAAGGAAATCCTCAATTTTTCAATGTATAGCAACGCAGTGACCTGCTCAGTAACTTGATATTCATATAAACATCTTACTAAATTCAACAGGGAAATTCAGATTCTCGCCAAACTGTGGAAACGCATTTTGGACGCCGAGAACACTATTGAGGTTTGCTTCATTCTTATCTTGTACGATTGTCGGCCGAGCAGAACAAGAGAGGTGATCAGAATGAAGGGATACCTGACGAAGTATTGAAGAAAAAATCGAGACTATAAGTGCATTATTTTAAGTACGTATTTCTGATATTATGAATCTAGCTTTGAGCTACTACTGTAACTACGAGTGTTTGGCGAGTAAAGGTAACATGGTTAAAGTTGCGGTTACGAGTTTCAATATTACCAGGCTGACTAGTTAGTTCACCTTACTTGTGCATTTTATAGACGGTATTCTGATTTTATGAATGTAAAATTTGGCTTCCAGCTTTAGGTTGTCATTAAAAGAGAAGAGTTGAATAAAAAATTGATTCATCCAATCAGAAATGTGCATAACCTCATTGATTCATTTATTATTTTTCGTTTAGTTTTTGGAATGGCCCAAAAAATTTCGGTTTGATTGCAAATAAAATTTTCTTTGGATATCGAATCAAATATGAAACATCATTGGGCAATGAAGAGTACCACACACTGTGGCGGAGTAAATGGGAGAGGTAGAAGGGGCATTGGGGAAAGAGGAGGCAGTTGCCCCCCCCCCCCTTTTTAGAGTTTGTTTTTTTAATGAATTAAAGTTAAAGTATCAATGAATTTCAATTACAAATAATTTATGATGTTTAAAAGAAACGCAAACTTTCTATCAGAGGGTCTTTTTAAACGCCCCCTAGCCAAAGGTCCTTCCGCCGCCACTGATCACATGAATAAAAAACATTAATATATGCATATTTTAAATTGAAGAAAATTATTTAATTGTCTGATAAATTTGAACACATTAAAGTTCACGAAAAACATTTTTAAACAATGTGTTTCATGTTTTTTAAGAATGGAAATGTATTTACGTCTGGTTCTGTTAAGTGGATCTCTAAGTACTTTTAAAATCAAGTCTTCAGCGACTATGAAGCATGTAATTTTGAATTTGAAAAGCAATTATTCGAAAAGGCCTTTCCTTGACGTTGCTTAATCTGTTAGAACCCTCCATTTCGCTAATTGCTTCAGTGAATTAAACAATTTAATTTCCAAATCCCTTTCAAACACTGGTACGCTTAACAGCCAATAAACTAAAGCGCCATCAAATCTTTAATTTCCATTTCTAAAGATAGCATGTTTGCCCATGGAAATAATAGGCGGGTATTTCGACAAACGCTATTGACGCAATTTTCTCTTTGATTTTTAAATGCACATTTTTGATCGACTTTAGGTTTCGTTGCCAGTCGATGCTACTTACAAAATTTGATTGTGATTGACGATTTCTGATCGGTCAATGATCACATTGGCACTTGTTCGCTTCCTTTTAGTAAACCGTTTACACAATAGATTGTTTAATATATGTGTTTTATAATAACATTTTTAATTATACGTGATACGTAATAAGTTATCAGAGAAACATTGAAAAAAATGTGTCTGTTTGGATTCTGGATTTCTTAGGTTGCTGCTTAAACTTATTCAAAATGCCCTTTATTGTAATATTTTATATTCAGTTTTTGTTGCAAAAATTGCAATTAAATCAACAATGCAAGTCTATTAACAACTGCAACCAATCTAAGTGCAAGGAGGCAAGCAAATAGCATTCCGAAATATTAACAAAATGCCTAGATGAAGAACCTATATTTTAAAAACTAATTCCTATGGTTTATAATTAATTCAATACACATTGGCATATGAAGTAGCGTTACGTCACTGCTAAAAAAATTTGTTTGAAATAAGTATTTTGAACTTAATATTTATGTGAAAGTTGAACATTGCTGATGCTTCAGAATTACTTTTTTAGTGAAAAATCCGTTAATTTCTATTTAAAATCAGTGAAAACATTTACATTTCGTTCTGTGTCTTAATGTCTTGATTGTGCTTCATGTTATAGAAAAAAGTGACCTATACATAAGAAATATATGCAATACTGTATATGAAATATTCAATATTTTTCATATTTGAATTTTATTTCACATATTAATTGTTGGATGATAAAGTATATAGTTCTAGTCATTATAATAGTAAACATGATCACATGAAATAAGAAAGTGAAATTTCTTTAAAATGACATAACCATCATGGAAAAACTCAGCCTTCTTTATGGCATTGAACATCTCAGTCTAACCCGTTTTACATCTATGATATATATATATATATATATTTATATATATATATATATATATACATGCATGTAAATGCATAAATTTGAATTTTAGCAAGTATTGTTATAAGTTTCTGCACAAATTCCTGTACCTTAAAAATAAGCCAGATATTACTACACTGTTGCACAATAGATTAAATTATAATTATTATTCCAGAAAATAGGCCAAATCAATCTAATTACGGTAGTTTTAGGTATGCGCTTATTGTTGGCTTGATTACATTTATCATTCCCTTAGTAATCATGCTGGTAATGTACATTGACATTCTTCAAATAGCTCGTCTCCAGAGCCGACAAATTCGTAAACAGACGCTGCCGTATCAGCAAACACCGATTGTGCTTCAGCTGAATCAAGAAAATAAACGTCGTGAGTTCCAGTGTCTCAAAAATCTACGGAAGACTATTGGCGCTGTGGCGAGACAGAACAAAGCTACGTGCACGGTATAAAGCTTTTCTCTGAGGCATTATCTAATAAAAAGCTTCCTTTCCAAGTAACATACTTTTAATTAGTTTAATGATAAGGAATCATTTGTTTTGTTTACTAATAAAAATTTAGAAACCATGTGCGACCTCTCTACAAGGAGTTCCTCTTCAATTTATTCTTATATATGCCATTTATTCAATTGCCAATCCAAAGTTATATTAGGTCATCTTGCCCCGGAAATATCATTGTTTGATATGCTAGATAGGAATTTCCTTGTATAAACTTGCTTCAAATACTTCCAATGATCAAATTTTCTCAATTCATTGACTAACCAAATTTTATGAAAGAACTACAAAGTAAAAATTTATTTAATAAATATCAATTTTGAAAATTTAATTTTGTAATGACCAAATCTTTGTGATGTTAAATGATGTTAAATTACAAACATAAATTATAAAATTTTCTACCAAATTTTATTTACTTCTTAGAAAATCTAAAGAATAATTTGGGTTGAATTATATATTGACAAAATTCAGAACTACCTTTTGCATAAATTTGCTATTAATTTCGAATGAATTTGATTTGTTGAGATGCAATTTGGATAAAATTTTTATTTGACTACATCTCAACGAAATTATATTTTTTCCACTTGACTTCATTGTTTTTCCTCTTAAATTGGAACTACATTTAGTCTAAATTTCAGTAAGTGAGCTAATAAAATTAGAAATTTATTATAAAATATTCCTGAAAACAATTAAAATACTGGAATAATTTGACATTTAAGGAATGATATACAAAAACTATTTTTCAAATGAACTTAAGTTATCGGTGTTGAATCATCACAATATTGTTAGGTTATTCATGATAAGGTTTTGGAGGAATTTTATGTTTTATTTTCAATGGTTCTTTGCAAGTTAGAGAAATTTCACACGTTTACATTTTGAAATAACTATTGTAATGGGGAATGCTACATTTCTTAGAAACCTTAAAAATAGCAAAGATTCGTAAAATGAAAATTGACGGGTTGCCTAACAAAATCTCAAAAAAAAATTTTCGACTGTTTTGATAATTCTGAGCGCGTTCTAAGAACTCGAATTCAGCTCCAACAAGTTTTGGATGTGGTATGAATACAGTTGAGCTGAAGTTAGGCCATTGATGTCACTGAGCATTTGGGGTCCGGTGTGAGATGCCAATGTGGGACCCCACTCACCTCCAACTTTCTGTATACAATTTTCAGTACCATTTTTGGTGCATAGTAGATACTTTTACTACTTAATATTTTGTTCATATACATATGTAGGTACATGCATAACTATTAGGTCCCAAAATTGTCTAAAATTGTTTATTAATTTATATCTTCTAGCTTCGTCGCCCCGATATTTTCTATATTTATGTAATCACTTTTTTATTGTGGTATTTTGGGACCAAACAGGCTCTAAATTTCAAATGTGAGGAACCAAATCCGTTTAAAATTGTTTTCAATAAACTTTACTTGTATATTTTCTATTTCGGAATCGCTGTGACCACACACCCTCAGTGACCCCACTGAGTTGGACTGAAGTTTTTTTGCTTAAACAAAAAAAAACACGCTTAATTGAGCTAAACATGGTTTTCAAATTAAGTATCTTAAGTACAAAATTTTTATTTAGCGGCACAAAAAGTCGTGTTTTCAATTTTCAATAATTGTACTTTTGATGACTTTTTGCAGGGCCTTTGATTGATGCCAATTTTGGCGAATGGGGGATAGGAATTTTTACATGATTAAATTGAATAGTTTTTAAATGTTATTGATCTCAATTTAAGTCCCTTAGAATGAGGTTAAAAAATTCATTGCCAATATAGGGGGTGAGATTGAAAAACAACTCACTGTTGAAAATGGCTGACTCGGGAAGGTTGAAGTTGTCATTGAGTTAACCATTACTTTTGACATAAGAACTGACTGAAACGACAAAACAAAAAATAACACGCGAAGCATTAATATTGATTATAATGATTAAAATGTAAATCATGATAGGATTGATTATTTTCACTTTGTAAATGTTTTGTGCAATTATATCTAAAATTATACTCAACAGTATTTGACAAAACAAAAGATGCTCAAGACAGCATAGTCAAATGCGGATAATCTTTCCGACATGACTCAGCACAAATTTGAACATATTATAATTTGCAAATCTAACCTGAGAGAGACTGCAACCACAGATTAATATTACCTACAGCAGCATAGACACAAGTTATCTTCAATTTGTCTTTAAATTAAATGAGATTTCGTTTAATCGTATGTACCTATTGCTTAACAATAGATCATTTATTCATTGATTGTTGAATGGCTCAAATTGAACTCACAGTTTTGATTTTATTCGAGATGGAATCATTTATAAATATTACAATAGCTTTTGGCTTTCTATTTTTTGGCGACTTATACTGACTCCTATCTGCATTAACCATAGACTGTCAAGTTGAAAATTCTTGTTTTCAGGTTTACCTGTCTTAGCATCATTGCATTTTTAATATTTGCAAATGAATAGATTGCATATATATATAT
>CABFPE010001944.1:0-19387 GCA_900660155.1 Hofstenia miamia
AAATTAATCTATCTAAATATTGCAACAAAATACATAAATTATTCTAAGGTACTTAATAAATTATTACTAAAATATTTGTATTAAATAACTTTCCACAATATTAGTGATTCAATAAAGCAACAAAATCGATTTTCCAAAAAATAGTTATTGGAAATTAAAAATAAAGTTTACATTTAAAGAACGTAGGGATATGCAGATTAGGCAGTTGAAAAATGTGGGTGCTTTTACAAACTTTCTCAAAAACGTTAGCAAACTTCCCCAAATCTCTATTGTGCTCATCTGCCCATGCTTCAAATAGTGTTTTTGTAACTAATAACTTAGAATATCAGCAAAGGACAAAATAGAATGAACGTTGACAAGTACGTGAACTTTATTACCGAATCAGAAAAACGTATTATAGTATTTAAATGATGTTATTAGCAAGGTCGACGAAAAATATCTTAGGCTGTTTTCTCCATTGAATTAGAAAATACATACAGAAAAAAGAAAGTCATACTTAACGATCACTTAAAAATAAAAAAAATTAAGTGATTGGATAGAGTTAGTGTTTAATATTAATTTTATGACGCTATTTCTACAAATTATATTACCTATACTATTCATTCGCATATGTAAAGTGCTGTAAATTTTAAATGCTTCAATGTAGTGTATTCCAACGACTACATCTCAATTCAAAATTTTTTATGTCAGACAGTTCACCAAAAAATTATTAACAAATAACATTCAATTTTATTGTATTCTAGCAGCTTATTAGACTTATTGTTTTCGGTGAAATTTGCTGTAGCCTAATGAATTCAAATTCTACTATCGTCAAAAATTAGGCAAATTTAATGCTTTAGTCGGTTGGTACTTTTTATCAACATCTTGAAACCGACATAGGGAATCTTGAGATTCAATAGCATAAAGGGAAATATAAGAATAAGCATGTGGACCAGGGTTTTCAAGCCGAGTTTGAGTTACTAAGAACAAGTTCGAGTTTTGGCATTTCGAGTTTGAGTATATTTTTAAATGAAATTATGAGTTCAATTGAGTTTTTTCTAATTCCGAGTTTTTTATGGTAAAAACCATTTATTTTACAATAATTCTAAGCTAAAAAATAGTTTTTGTGATTGGTAAGAAAATTGATATTTAAAAAAATTTAATTTTTACAGTATTTTCAAGCAGATTTTCAAGTGAGCTTGAGTTCAAGTTTTGATGATTTCTCTTCCAAGTTTTTCTGATTGAGTTTTGTGAACTTATTCAAGTTCAAGTTCTTAATATTCTGAGTACTCAAAAACCCTAGTGTGGACATGCATCAAATTACATAAAACAATTTTTATGAGAATAAATATATTTAGGTACTCAGGAAAGATTACAACTAAAAAATAATAATTTTTAAAATTAAAACATAAAATTCTGATATCAAATCTTGTGTTATTGATTTGAATGTCTCATCTATACCTATATTAACAAATTCCTACAAGATTTTAGGAAGGTGATTTTTAGTTCTAAGTATCATTGTATACAAAAATAATATCAAATAGGCAATATCCCAAATTGTAATTAGTTTACAAATTATAGTTAAATTATCATCAAACTATATATTAGAATTTCATCAAAAAAATTAAGATTACTATCTGTTTGGAATTCAAAATTTCACTCTTGTTAATATTTAATTGCAATCAAATACAAGTTTCTGAAACAGTATTACCTAATACCTGTAAATTTTTCTGATTTTTTTAATCCTGACAGAAAACATAATGTAATGACTTCCTGTTAGTTGCCTTAGATTGATTTCAAATAAATCACATGAACTGAACCAGGCATTCTTATACATACATGCATACATGAAGTTTATGACATCTCAATGTAGAAGTGGTTTCCCTAGTAATGTAATGACTTCACAGCACTTATAGTGATGCATTGTGATGACCTAATTTTCACTTATAGTGATGCATTGTGATGACCTAATTTTAAAATTATTAACATGGTTTACGATGGCAAAAATTCACAATGATTTCATTAAGTGTTATAATAGTAGTTTCATCCCTTAATCATATTTAAACTAATACTTTTCAAGGGTAGTAACAGTGGGTAAGAGAGAAATAACCCTGGAGTTCATCACAAGTAAGACAAGTTCTGCATAACATGTTCAGTTAAATAGAGCTTAAACTTTGAATCAGTTATACTTAGTTATTGATTATCCTATTTAGCTTTATGCTTACCCAGATAACAATTTAAGGGATAAACAACATTGTTTTGTGTTGTTATGTGGTTGTTTTATGTATAAAAAACAATGTTGTTTTAATGTTGAAATGGTACCATTTCATTTGTCAAAACAATGTTGCTTCAAAAACATCATAATAGGTTACTTTTTGGTTGTTTTTTATGAATAAAAAGCAATATTTTAAGGTCATAACAATAATGTTGTTTTTTGTTGTCACATGGTTGTTATAGTATTACTTTTATATGCAAAATAACATTTTATATAGCTGAATTGTTCAAACATTGCTGCTTAAACAAACACAATCCCAATAAAGTGTAGATAATTATGTTTCAGATATTGTCAAATATATTCAATACAAACATTTGTTAAACATTTAAATGAAATACTTGTATATATATGATAACAATGAGCATAAAAATCAGTCAAAATTAACAAAATTAAAAAATTTAAAATTCAATACAATTTTGAAATATTACTTTCTTAACAGTCAATTTCAAGGGGTCCAAAGATTCATGAATAAATTATTTTGAAAATTCACTTATCTGGTATATTTTATTTTTCACAAATTTAAAATTTCAAAAAAGGTTTCACAAATTCTTATTTTATATTAAAAAGATCTAGTAATAAGAATAACAAAGTGAGTTTTATTTCCAAACATCTGCTTAATGATTATTTATTACTAAAGTTGTTATTATGATGTTAGTGGTTGCTACAACAACCAAAAGTATGAAACAACTATAAACAACCTAAAAACAACCAAAATTGTTATCTGAGTAGGGTTTGTTTTGTGTAAAAAATGATTTGGTTTACTTAATGTGTTGCAAAACTTAGAGAATTTGAGGATTTTATACAGTCTCCCAACTGGGCTTGGTAGCATTAGAAAGTTCACTGCTTACAGTTTAGGGAAATAAAGTTACTGACAAGTTAGCAACTTATGATAAAAATGATTAAATATCTAATGTAGCTAAATTTAGGTTGATCCTAAAGGGCAGTGTTCAAGAAGTAAATAATTACTTCCATGATAAAAATATATAAGTTTAAATATTTAGTGAATAGCTTTATATATGAAAGAATTAGTTACAACAAAAAACATGCATTTATTTCATATGTAACAATCTATTTATTTAAGAATTAATCAGTAATTGTTAGTTGTTTGAAACATCTCATCCATTAAGGATGACTACCATTACATATAAGAAATAATATAATTTACACAGCTACAAATTTATTGACATTCAAGCCTTCTTTAGCAAACACCATGTAAAAGTTGAATCAAGATGCAAGCTTTCATTCAAAAAAATCCTGTAACTTGCTTCAAAAGTGTTCTTTTAAATAATGGCAATAGCTTACCTCAATACCAGCTGCAAACTCAACAAATATTAAAGAGACTTATACCACAATCAAAATGATATTGGAACTGCTTTGTTACAGTAATCAACAGTGCAATACATGCAGAGACTTCAAAATAGTGACAATCATAATGGGTTTACAAAGTAGATTTACAAAATATCCATTCATATTATTAGGATTTCTAATTTTTTGCAGGCTGAAGCCCTGTGGGAAGTAACTTCTTTATGGCCCTAGAAATTAGGCTTTAGATTATCCCAGTTGTCAGATGTAATTTAGCTTCCATATGTTTTAAATATGCTAATACAATACAAAAGTCATTATGAAAAAATAGATTATATCCTGTATAACTAAAATAATCACTACCAAACTATGCAGAGTTCATGACAGAAATAAATCAAATAGAAGTAATGCAAAAAATTAGTAAATTTTGAGGAATATATGTTTTGAAACCACTTGAAATACCTTAGTTTGTTTTGAAGTAATTAAAATGTAATTACACAAACAGCAGAAAAGTAAAATAAAGAAAAACTATAAATTATATAGAAATCTATTTAGAGTGCAGATAAACTGAAATTTCTATTCCTTTTCCTAAGGCTATCTTTACTCAAGTCTGTGATGTCATCATGTAAGTGTGCTTCTTAGTGCAATGCACAGTTTAAATTTAAAACAAAAACTAACCTGGATAATTTTGTTTACAGCATGACTTGAGGTTGTGATATTTAAGATTTCTGACAGGATAGAACTATGTTGAATTACTCCTTCACCAAAAATATGTTAAGATTAGTTTCATTTGTTGCAAATATTTGTTTTAAAAGAATGTTTAAAATAATTAATGTAATAAATTAAAGAAATTTAATATTTTCAGGGATAATATCACAACAATATTAAGACATTGATTAATTTCTTTCAGACGAACTTGAACATTCTACAGAATTGAAATCAGCAGAGTTCCCTATCTAATGAGGGAGTCAAGTTGAGCATGGATTTGTTGATGTCATCATCAGTAATCAACTACTCCCAAGTATACTACCCATTCCTAGTAAAAGTTAGAGCAAACAGGCAATTGAGAAAGGAGAAAGTGGCTGCACTCAGCTTACCTGAAACAAAGGCCCTAAGTGAAAAGAGTCATATGAGACTAAAGCCATATGAGTAAGAGAGAGGGCCCTAAATGCTCCTAGCTGCAGTGTTTGAAACTTATGTGCTTAGTATAACTTAAACTCAGTACATTCTTTGACTCATGCAATTTAAGTAGTAGCAATAATCATAATTTAATAAGCCAATGAATCAAGCAGCAACAAATTTTCTAGCCATATACTTAACCTAATTGCCCAAGGATGTACTAGCAAAGCTCTACCTGAGTGTGGCACCATCCAACAAAATATAGTCAGATTAACAAAACATAGTTTAGAAAACATACACCAAAATAAAAATGTGGGTGAAAATAAATTCTATTCAACAACATCATGAACAATTCTCTGATATTTATACAAACAAAAGCATGTATTAACAGAAAAACAAATCATACCATTGCCATTATTTGTCAATAAAGCAGGTTCCTTGATTTAACATTGTTGAATGGCAACAATTTGCAATCATAAGTACTTTGTGTCAATCAGAATATTTAAACTTAAAAAATACCATATTTTGTCAAAACATAAAGATGACAATCAAGGTAATTACAAAATAATTAAATTAAGAAATTGCCAATTTAAATTTTTCCCTAATTTCAAAATGATGATTGTTGAATTCCAAAATTGTCAATAGAGCCATTATGCCACACACAGACACCCTAAACATGGTTATTTTTAGTCCATCAATTCTAGTTTTTCTAGTTCCAGTAGGTCTTGAGCCTGTTGTACAAATGTTATTGCTCTAGGATCATTCCAGTAGATCAGAGAATTGTATGTAGTGAGTTGCCAAGCAGAGTGATTTGAGTTGCATATTGACTGCTTTCACAAAATTGTAGAATTTCAGTTTAACTAAGAGATTTGAGATAAGCATCAAATTTCATAAGCTATTGAGTTTCCTTGTAAATATATTGTAAAATCTGAGGTACAGCTGTAAGCCTTTAATAGCAATTAAGAGCATCATTTTAACCTCTATATCCAATGCATGTGTGTCTGCTTCAGTGATTTTAGTTTCAGGGTAAAAAAAAGTATAAAAACTTAAGATGTTTGAGTGGTTTTTCTCCTCATCAAAATATATTGAAGTATTGTTGTTTACCATTTCTTCTGTCATGAGCTCTGGATTAGGTATATTAGATCTCATCATTGTAACTATTTCCAGTCTTTTAGAAATGTCATAGTATTTGATAGTTACTTGTATTAGATTGCACCACATCAGGTCTCCTATACTGGAGAATAAGAGTAGCATTTTTATGGGCAGCTTCACAATGCTCAATTTTATATATTCTAATTGCTTTGTTATGGGATTGCCATTCCTATAGAAGTGCTCCAATGGTACTTGACTATATGTGTAAAGTTGTGAGGTATCATATTCTCATACAAGTTCTTACTTGCTTTGCTTATGGCAGTCTGAATGCAATGTATTAATCAGATCTCCAAGGTTACTGACAAATTGCTCATTCTCAGTTAGCAGAATATTGGTTCTGCACTTCTTTTATGCTTTGAAAACCAAGCAGGTTGTATTACTGCCATATGCACTATGGTGATGTAATGAAATACTGTGATTCTGATTCAATGTACTCTTTGATAAATAGATCTGTAGTTGGCATTATTTCAATCCTATGGAAACAGGATAGTTCACCTGTAAGCAAGCTATGGGCTCCCATAAGGAATCTGCCTGGAAATGTGGGGAAAAGCATTCTATGTTTGTTTTGATTATATGCAGTTTAAAAGTTGTGCATTCAACATCCTAGGCTAGTTGAGAATGTGGCTCCAACTTAAGTGCAACATCTGCTTTACTTCTAGATTTAATAAGCAAAATCTTCTTCATTGACAAAGAATCAGTATCTTTAGAAATTCTAAATTATGCTTTTACAATTGTTGTATCAATGGGTTCTACTTCTGTAACACAGATAAGGTAGTTTGTGACATCTGTTTTAATCCATTTAGGCTTAGGAGAAATGATGCTGATGCCCAACTTCTCAATGTTTTTTCATCAATCTATAGTTGATGTTGTGGCATTAAAATAGTATCAGTAGAAGTTAGTTTTGTTTTATAGGTTTGTACTTGCTGTAGGGATTACTGCTTAGTTTCTAATATTTCTATAGGAATGTGTTTGTTGCCTTCCTTTCTGTATGTAATGCTTGTTGTAAAAACATTCAAAATAGCAAAAATTATGATAATTGAATAGAATTTCATTCTTGATAACCAAAAGACATTTCTGTGATTTACTATAGTAGTTATGAGTTACATGAAGTGTTTTGTTTTTTAGAGGTGGAGACATCATTAGAGATGTATTGTAAAGAAGCAAAATCTTAAGCTTGGCAGAGATAGGGATAGATTTACTTTTGCAGAATTGATCTCTCATTCTATGTGAGATAGGAAATACTAACAATGCATCTTCAGTAAGATAGATGGAAGTCAACCAAAGGGCTGATTTAGCATTATAATTGGCTGCTCTAATTTCTTACAAGAATACTTCGAGGAAATCAGTATGATCTTGAGCATTAAGTCATTGTTGTATATTAGTAAATAGGCATTCTACAGAATAGTTATAGGTAGCAGAAAGAGAATGTATAGAGATGGCAGGCCAGGTGTTATTAGTTGGCCAATCAGCTTTGATTGATGTCCATATATTATTTGCCTGATTGAGGGTGTTAATGGATTAACTGAATGCAATACTAGGATATCTGAAATGTTTCATGGAGCTTGTAATTCTGCAAAGAGTTCATATGACTGAGCTTGTAATAGAATATTGATGGCAAGGCACTAGTCTGCATTAAGTAATGTTGTGGGGAAATGTGGTGGAGCCATAAATCTATGTGAATGAGTGCAGCACCAAAATTGTGGAAATCTTACAACCCCAGGACACCAAAGTTCTGTGGTTTAATGATAAAAAAGTTATCTATACTGAATGTGAGTTTATAGATTTCTGATCCAATCAATTTATGCTGTTCAAAATTTTGTAGAATTACAATAAGACATAATTTGTTAGGCTTAGCTAGGAAATATGCCAGTGCCAATTTCTCTAAGAGTTTGGAATTAGAAAATTCTTCTTGCTTTAGGAAATAAATAACAAGAATATTTTTAAATAAAAAGAAAATTTCTGGTTGTAGCACAAGGTTATCATTGTAAGTAGCAAGTCTGAGTAAATTGGTCAATTGAAATTGAGCATTGAAATATGTGTGTACTATACTACAAAGGTATGATTGATTCATTTCTTCATGCATATTATGAGTGTAAAAGATTAATATGTTCACAGCTCATTATTGTTTAGCATCAATTAAGAAAGACATTGTTGTGCAGATCACTTTATGTTTGTTTGAAATCATCTTAGTTTTTGGTGATAGATTCAACTCTATGATATAATGAGCAGTATGAGTGGCAATAAAATATGGGTAGAGTTTCATTTCCAACTGAAAAATGAGAGATCTGTGTTATTCACAGCAATCTGAAGATTGATAGGCAGAGGTAGATCTCTGGCTAGATATAGAAGATAGAGGGGCATGAATGGTGGTAGCATTTTCTAGATTGTGGTAAAACAAGAGATTGTAACAATAACTCTTCTGGTATACTTTTTTTAATTTCCACTTAGCTGATAGAGTGGGTTCAGAGTTTTTATCAGAAGCCTCTGTGAATTGGCTGCCTGAGCTGTACCATGGTTAGGAACTTGGCAAGGATGTGTGACTACTCAAAGCTCATTCTCTGCCCATGCTGTACCATGGAGAGGAAGAAGGGTTCAATGCACTGTCATGTATATTAGCCATGTGTGAGTTGGTCACTGCTCCCATGCTAGGATTGTAGTTAACACCTACATCTGACCTATGTGTCAAATATGATGGTGGACTCCTGTGTGCAGTCAATGTGTTTGCATTTGAATGGTTGATCTGGTTCTCACTGTCACTGCTGGACTTCTGTGATAGAGTTCTCTTCATTAGTGGTAGAGCTAAACAGATAATGCTTTGCACAAACTTTGGGGTGGCAAGTTGAGGGTGGAAGATTTGAAACACTAGGATAGGTCACAGGATCATCAAACAATTCCTCATGGACTTCATCTATCTCAGGCATTTCAAGGTATGTGTTGTTGTGATTTTCAAAAACATCAAATTCTTGTTAATTATTAATTTTTGTATGTTCTATAACTTTAATAGTTGCAAGTTGTTTTATTAATTAACAAGAATTTGTTGTGCTCAAGGTAATTGTATATGGATCTGACCTGTGAGTGGCTAACTTTTTGGTTTGAACAGGTGTAAATGAATATAGTTTGTTGATAATTTTGTGTGGTTTGCTGTAAAGTTTTTTAATGTATTTGTGAGTTTGACATCCAGCACTATTTGTATTATAAATGCAAATTGTTTCATGTATTTCTTGTAATTCAGTCATTATGTCTTTAATGTGCTTGCATTTGGTAGTTCATTTATATTTCTTGTATAACATAGTTAATGGTGTTCCAGCCATGTGACTAAAGGTAGCTTTAAAAGGTGTCATTTCTCTTATTAAATGTACTGAGGTGTTATAAAAGTACTTGATATGTGATATGATATATTTCCAGTGTTTACCAACAATATTTGAATCTTTTTAAGCTTTCAAGTAATGAAAGAATTTAAACTTTAGTGGACACAGTTTAATTTTGCTGATTTTAATTTGCAGCAAAAGAATTGTATTGGAGTCTTAATGCTGTCTATGATTTGGCTGAGGGCTGCTCCTATTGCAAATAAGCTAGTATTGCAGTTTAGGATGAATTCCTTTCAAAATAAAGGTGTGTTGAAACAGAATTTTTTTTAAATCTGCTTTTAAATTATTCAGTTCTTGTTGGTGATTCCAAGTACAGTGGAATTGTGTTTTTGATTGTAATAAAATCGGACATGTGTATGGTTTCATCAGCAATATTAGGTATGAAGACTTGATAGTAATTGAAAAAGCCTAGTATTTTCTGGATGTATTTTTTGGTTGTTTGGAGGATTAATTTTATCAATGATGTCTTCTTTGAGGCTAATTTTACCTTTCTGTATTTGATGGCCAAAGAATATGACAGATATTTGTAAGATTTTACACTTATTACCACTTACTTTAAGGCCGGATGTTTTAAATAGGTTTAGAATTTTGTCCAGAGGTTTTAGATGCAATGAGTATATCATCTATATGCATAGTAATGTCTTCATCTAATTGGTTGTTTTCATTCTGTAAGACTATGTGACATACTGCTTAAAGGTAGCTGTGGCATTACATAGTCTGAAGGCCATGTAAAGCAATTCAAATATCCCATAGAGAGTAATGAAACCTTTTTTCTCAAATTCACATTTTGCATGGAAACCTGCCAATAGGCTTTGCAGAGATCCAAAGTGGTGAGGAATGAATTTTAGCATGCTATATGTAGAATCTCCTCAATATGCAGGAGAGGATAAGCATCCTTTCTTGCTATGTTATTTAATTTACAGAAGTTCATGTGCAACCTGTATTTATTGTTTTGTTTAATGAAAACATTGGGTGGAACATTCATGTTTCAGATTTTCTGGGATAGAACAAACTGGTTGATATATTGGAGTGTTATTGATTGTATCAATGCACTGATCCTCTCCAATGGTGTTAAAATTAAGGACTGATTGATGATTTTGCAAAACATCATTTAATGATACAATTTAGTTGTCAGATAGATGTTGATGAGTTTTGTTATTTATTAATGGAATGGAATTAGAAATATTATCAGTTTCTATCATTTCAAGAGAAAGAATAAGTTTTGGTTCTTGTCTGACAAAAGTAATGATTGGAGTGGAAAAATTAAGACTATATGATAAGCACTACAGTGAATTTAATGCTAAGTTGAATGAAATAAGGAGCAGCTATACAATATCAAAAAAATTAGGAGACCCAAAATTCATGATACATGAGAAGCTAGTAAAAAGGGAAAGAGGTGGTAATGCAGCTTATGAAATGAAAAGAAAATGAGTCATTGTAATGGGACATGCTGGAAGCTGCTAATCTGATTAAAATGGTTAAAATCTGATGAATGCTTTTTTGATGAGAGGTTCCAAAGGAATCTCTCACAAAAAATTTTTTTGATGAAATTGCAAAGCAATTTCAACAAAAAGCTTTCATCAGATTTGTTAAGATTGATTGACAGGTGCTAATTGATAAGACATAGCCCATTGTTAATTCATGAATAATGTGGGCATGGTTATAGAATGAGTTAATCACACATCATATAATCATGGGTTAATCACACATCATATAATCAAACTATGAATAATTTTACAATTTACATGTGCATATGTTGGAGGATTTGTTATATATGGTAGCAATCTTAATGAATAATGTATACTGACATTATATCTCATTATTAATGGGTGGTTGTATTGAATCCAGTCAAGTCTATGATGTATCATGGTATTTGAGTGGATATTTGGTCATGTATATACATAGTTTACATAAGTGTATAATAAATGTCTTAACAAATTAGCCTATTTGCAAAAAAGTTCCTAAGTATTGTTAATAAATTATTTGCTTTGCATGCAAATTGATTGATATTGTAAAATGTGAAAGCATATTTGCCTTAAGAAAAATACAAGAATCTTTAAAATACATAATTGTATTTAAAATTTAGCGTCTATTTTATTTTGGAGAGTGTAAATACATATTCTTTGTCTGATTTATTTTTTTGTATTTTACATCAAAACATTGACAGGTGTAATATCATTTTATAACTATTCTGTATTTAATTTACTTCAATCTTAGAAATATACATATAATTTCAACAAAGCTCATTAGCAGACAGAAAAGTTGAAAAATCCATCATTTTAGCTAGAACAATGTTGTTCAATGCAATAATCAATTGTTGTAGGAAGATTAATTGCAGAAGATGTCTTCTTATTTACTATGGTAAGTTGTTTTTATGCTTTGAAATGTGAAATTCTCTTTGTATGTCTGAGATTATGATGATTTATAACACATAGCAAGGGCATCATGAAGACTCATATTAAGCAGAATGGGTTACATTTTTATAAATTATATAGAACTTGTGTGCAATCAATGTCATTAAATATATTATTAATGAAAGCAGTATGTNAAAAACAATAGCAAAAACTGTAAAAAGAATTTCTTCCTTCATTGCATTAAAATGCCAACTCCTTCACAACTGGTAACAAGTAATTTGATGTTGGGAAAGAATATGTATTGACATTATTGTGATAAATTCATCTTTCCATTGATTAAAGTGTCAGATGCTTTTTAACAGTAATTTGTTTTTTGTCAATATCTATAATTCAAATCTCTCAGCAAAGAAATGAATTGCAAGAAAAAATAAATTAACAAAATAATTAACTTGAAAAAAAAAATTTACCAAAAAATTTACAATAAATAATTAGTAAATAGAATTAATTTTTAAAATAGTGCTGATGTTTTCAAAATTTCTTTGTTTTTTTTCTATTTTACTTAACATTTCATAGTAATATGTGGTTTCAGTTTTTAATGATGAACACATAATTTAAAGCATTTTTCACCCCAATTAAAGATGTTTTCACTTTAAAAGATTTTGTTTATCAAATAATCATCTTGACATGCAAGAGATTGAAGGTGCTAATAGTTATCAGAGTAGTGAACTTGAGTGGATTTTTCATTATGAATGTTAAAAGATCAAATTAACTAACTTTGTTTACCAACTTACCTTACAAATAAATAAATGATTTTTTATTGAATTGCTTAATTTGTTGTGTAGAAATGAAACAGTGTTTTGGGCATATGTAATTTTGGATGGGTGAATTAATGTATTACTATTATGAATACATCAGCTTACTTAAATGACGTTTGTATTTCAAAATTTTTAGCAACTTGTCTTCTAATTACCATGCATTTGGATTTTTTGTGTCTGAATAATATGCCATTAACTAGTTTTGTTTACCTATTTCAAATATTTTATGCATTTAGAATGATAAGTTCAACATGGAAACATGGGTAACTTTGGAAAAATGAATTAATGCATTACTATTATTGATACATTAGCTTACAATGTACTGAATAATCTGGATAACAAGTTTATGCGTCGTGATTTCCCATGTCAACTACAAAAAATAAATGGTGATACTTCTGTGAAATTTCCCTAGAAGCAGTGAAGTTCTGCACAAAGAACAGCTCATATACAATATGTTATGTTTCACATGTAATTCATAAGCACAGCAAATATTTATTTGGATATTGGTGAAAATGAACTTGCCTTTGCCATGTATATCAGACATTTCCATTTTTATTGATTTATCAATGGTATATTTCATATGCTTTGGCGTATATTTCTATCTTGTTTTTAAAAATGTGCGTCTATTTCAAGCGACTATAGTGTTTAAGTTTAGCAAAACATTTCTCCACTTTGTGTTTGGATATCAACACATTGAAACAATTTTTGCTTCTATCAATTATATTCCTTGTTGCATGTTTAAACATTGTTACAACACGCCCTAAGTGAAATTTGTCATCAAAAATATCAGTTTGCCTAAATCCTAAACATCAGAAATTTTCACTTTCGTCTGAACAAATTGTCTAAAAATTAATTTGCTCAATTTAGTTTTGTCAAAAATATTTCTTCACTGGATGGCGTCCAATAGAATCACCTCATTTCCACATGGCAAATAGTCATGGGTATCCTATTGGCACGTCCTCTAGCCCGTCTCTTACTAATCATATTCATGTCCACAATGTAAAAATCCACAGACAGCATACCTAATTAAAGTATGCATTAAAATCGTTGCCAAATCCAACAATTATAACACTGCTAATGATGTTTTAGGCTCTTACAATTGATCGCAAAATATTGTTTTACACATATCAAATACTGCTAGATCCATGACAGGCGCTGGAAACGTGTTAAAGGACATGTATTATTTCATGTTAAATTTTGTCACATTTGCTACAAAATTGCGTAATTATATCATTGTTGATAATTTAATCACAACTCAGAAAAGTGCCCTATGTAAATATCAATCGCAATTATTAAAACCTAGTGCGACTCAAAATCCACAAAATCTAACATTTCAAATCGAGATTTACATCAGCATCCTGTTGAAATAAAATACTACTAAAATTTAGTTTTAGTAAAAAAATGATCTAAATGGCATTTTTAATAAACCTCATGCACCAATAAATTGGATAGATTTTGACAAAGGCTGTATGGGAATCAAGGCACGGTTGAAAAATACAAATGTTACACCTTTAATAGATTTAAACTTTGCTGAAAAGCTTCCATCATTATATTCAACACTAGCAGTAGTGGAGCAAGCATTTTCATTAATGAAAAATTTTTTGAGAAATAAATGTTTGTTACAAATATCAAAAAATATATGTGTTTCTCCAATAATTATCGCCTTATAATCAATAGAAAAATGTTTTTTATATCTAACAATTTTAGTGATTTCTAACAGTTGACAGCCTTCATTTTGGTAGGTCATATTAAAAGTATTATTCCACCAACTTTTCAGGTCATATATCAAAAATTTTTAGATAATAAAAAATCGCCATACTAATAATAAATGTGCAATGAAACAAAGAGACAGTCTAGGCATTTTGTACACTGCCTAAATCCACTTTTGAATGCATTTGATACAAATGCAAGAAATCTATTGTACAAAATTATTACAAATTTGAAAATGCAGTTACTAAAACATTCTATATACGTTACACAAAAGAGGATATGTTTGAAATGTAGGATGGGTATTAAGCTGTCAAAATTAAGTCATCTTTTAGCGAGTCAGCTGATTGCAGAGATTCGAAAACTTGGGAGAATCGTTCAGGTAGCGGTTTGCGATTAGTTTCAGGAATGAACAAAGCAACTAAAAGCAAAGCTATGATGCCAAGGATTCCCAATATCAAATCTGGAAAGAAGAATTGAATGGTCTCCTAAATTCAATTTTAATTGTTAAATGTTAAATTAAGAATTTCGATCCTGAAAACAAGAATGTAGTGTATCACCTTCAGTAATAATTCCTTTGGTAACAATGCTATCAAGCAATAGTCATCATGCCTCGTCCCTTAGTCCCTTTATTATAACCCAGGTACCTGAAATTTTACTTTTTAATTCCAAACAAAATAGTTATCAAATATTACAAAACAGGGTTACTGTAACCTATAAGGACAAGTTGCCAAAAAACAGGTAATGCAGGCGAAATTAGACAAACTAACAGAAGCTGGAATGTAAAATGTCTACTCTATAGCTTTGTTACACTTGCCGGGAATGGTATTAAACGTATATGATATTTTTGAATCAAATTTAACAAATTTATCATGTAAAGTGTATGAGATCATTTACAGACGCTTTCTACAATGTACTGGTTTCTCTACCTCCTCGTAGTTTCTCTATTTTTGGATTCAATTCTTGAGACCAATAAAAGAATGAGTGCCTATTGATTAATCAAGTATATTACTATTCAATGAGCTTGGAAGAAGTTTCCAAAAATTTAATTTATTGAGGAAATTACTAATGCTATGACCGTCTGTTTAATCATTGGGCATCTGATCCAATATTTCAACAAATTGCTGGTGACTGTGATTTTTTTGCGAATCCTCTCAACATAATTTACTGGATTTTCTAAATTTATGTTGCAAGTTTCTGGCTAGAAAACGATAACAAGCGATAGAATACCAAAAATTGAAGAAATGTCATCATCTCATAGCATTACTAATTCTTCAAAAGGCAAATTTCATGCATAGATCAGTTGACTAAAAGTCGACAAACTAGAAGAGAAATTGTTGTCTGAACCACCAGAAGAGGGAAGAAGTACTATACAAGTGGTAAACATCATGATAATGTACTATTTCAATGTGAATTTTAAGCATTATGAACTACCATGAGACTATGGTCGTCATCACTACTTTGATTTAATTTTAACATATATCGAGGTTTTGTATTATCATGCTCAAATTACGTTGAATTCTAGTCCTATAAAGTTTTTGCGAAAAGCTACTGAATGAGTGATAATGTTCAAATTATTCTCAATGAATAACTCTTAGAGTGTGAAAGTTTAACATAAGCTAATACAAGGGTAATACATTCAAAACTCGGAAAGCTTCTTCTCTTATAACCAGGATATTAGTTCAGCTAATATTAAGTTTTTGTAATTGTTCGAATTACATTAAAGCACACTTATTATATCAGAAAACTTTCGAGTAAATGATCATTCATTATGCATTGTAGAAATGCAGCGTTATTAACTATTTTCACAAAGTATATCTTCTTTATTGTGTATGTCGATCCTGAGTTCAAAATGAAGTGTGTATGTTGGTGAACTTGCCAAAAAGTAGAAGATGTAATGGCGTTGAAAGATCATTTGCATATATTGGCAACATTGCGCCCCCTTGACTAAGGTTAAATATAATGGCACCTTTCTTAAACATACCTGCTAAAATAGTAAAGTAAAAATTAAGAAAACATAGAATTATAGATTTTTTTGTTAATCCCAAACAACAGATTTTGTGTTTAAAGTCACAAATCGCTTTGTTCACATTCTCATATAAGGGTAGTAGAAAATTTTGGAATCCTAAGATTTGGAAAAATCTATGTGTACTTGTGATTTCGTCATGGTGAAAACTTGTCATAAAATTATTTGTGTTTGAAGTACACTAAAATTCTTCCCATAACTAGTGTTCAAACAATAAAACGGTCTAAAGCCCATAGCAGCAGCAACTAACCTCAGCTACCTCGTTTTCTGTCAATAGACCACCACTTGCGGTTGAGCCCAAATTGTTTTGCACAGACGCGGGAGTCACGGATGAAAATGAAAGAAGACACGATGCTCTATCCAGTGGCGTTTCAGATTTGAGATCGTTTATATATTTTAAAGAAATTTTCACAAATTGTAAAAATGCCTGAGTTGTTCAGAGTTAATTTGTGTGACAGCAGCTGCTTGATTCAAAGGGCAAACATTTCAGTTATTTTCGGCATGAGCAAAAAAAGGCGAATGGTAGTGTAGAGAAAATGATTAGTCCATTCTCCAAAAACGTATATTTTATTCTTCATGCATTTTGCTTGAAGATAGAAATGACAGCATTGTTTGAAAACATGGTCAGAAAATAGTATGCATAATCTTTGCTACAGGATTCTATATAATTGACAAACATGAAAATGTGTAGATTTGGTTGCAACAGTTTCTACGTAAGCAATCTTGGAAGCAGGGGCGCAACGAAGGAGGCGCCCCTCTAAAATTTCGAATTGCTTAGAGATTTTTTATAAAAGTGACTGAGCTTCAACTTTCTGAGATGCCCTTAAGGAGGAACATTCTAACATACTTGAAATGTGTCTGCAATCATCAAAAAATAAAAAAATTATGATGAAATATACTGTAGTATGTTATTATTTCTTCTCCCTTTCACTATTTATTAACTAGAAAATATGAAATGTATGTAATAATATAACATAAAATCAAATTTATTATATATTTAATTGCTTTACAATTGAAATCCGGTACTCTATGGTGAAATTGATAATGTTCTGAATTCAAATCCCAGAGAACGCAGTTTTATTAACATTGCCATTAGTTCAAAACGCTAAACCATCATGTAGAGGACGAATAATAAGTGACTTCAATTGTATTTTTATGTACAACAACATAGTAAAAGCTTGCAATGAAATGAAACATTATTGAATACACAATAAAGCGAATTACTAATGTTACAAAAAAGTTTTCAAACAAACCAAAATTTTGCTGAACTACAACTGACATTCTTGTGCAAGATTATTCACAGCACGGTGCGATTCATTGATACGTATTTCATTAATTTCGGGAAGCCATGCGTAATATGTTTGCATAGTTATGTTGATCCACTGTTTCAGGAAAGAAATGTGAGTGCACCTAATTTCTCTCTCCTGGTTAGAGAATTCTTACAAAAATCAACTGCTAAGTAATCGCATCATTTGCAGGCGCTGTGAGACTACGATGGGCACCAAGATCACCAGATCCATCTCCAATGGATTGCTATGAGGGGTGTATTGAAGGCGTGTGTCAACCATGTTTTGATATCACAAAATATCGATGAAATGAAGGCCAAAATTATTCAGAAAATTGTACCACGCTGTAGAACTATTGTACAAAGATTACAATTCAGGAAAATTGTGGTTTGCTTGTAAACTTTTTGTGATTTGAGAATTTCATTTGTTTATTCAATGATGTTGCAAATATTAATGATTCAAATGATGTCAAACCTTTACTATGTTGAAATCAGAATTTCTAGCAATTAAAATCAATTGGATTGGTAGCACAAGAATTGGAGATTTTCTTTATTAAAAGAAGAATTTATGACCCATTAAGTCACTATGATTCTTTGTGCTTTAAAATTGTAAAATATATTTGAATTATTGTATACTTCGTTTAGTATATTGAAAAAAAGGATTTTAGTGTATTCATAATAATGTCTTCTACGGAAACTTTAGTTGTACCACGCTGTAGAACTATTGTACAAAGATTACAATTCAGGAAAATTGTGGTTTGCTTGGAAACTTTTTGTGATTTGAGAATTTCATTTGTTTATTCAATGATGTTTCAAATATTAATGATTCAAATAATGTCAAACTTTTACTATGTTGAAATCAGAATTTCTAGCAATTAAAATCAATTTGATTTTCTTTATTAAAAGTAGAATTTATGACCCATTAAGTCACTATGATTCTTTGTGCTTTAAAATTGTAAAATATATTAGAATTATTGTATATTTCGTTTAGTATATTGAAAAAAGGATTTTAGTGTATTCATAATGTCTTCTACGGAAACTTTAGCATCACTCGTCTCCAATAATTGGTTAGCAGCTAGCGCGATGCAGGCTGTACATAGTATTGCACGAATTGTTGAATAAAGTCTATATCACTACGTGCCAAGCTTCTCCGCATTTGAGTGAAAATGTAAGCCAGGTTCACACTTTCCCATCTTTATGAATTACTACCGCAATGCAGACGGGTGTCACACGTTCCATAAAATGCATTGCTACCCCTATGCAGAGGGGTGACACCCGATCCCTTTTTGTCTGAAAAATAATCCGTTCTGAGGTTCCTCGTCCTTCTGAGGTCATGCATAATCGAATACTACAGAAATTCAACAGGTTGCAAAAGAATCAAACACATCGACTACACTTCTCACGCTGATCAAAAGAGTGCCGCCAAACCACCGACCGGGAATGTTACGAGTTCCAACAATCAGAACTGAACATGGGCGCAAAACGTTAGCAAGCGCTTGTGTATACTTCTTCAACAAAGACAAAATTCTTTCCCATAAATTGAACTGAAATGCATAGGGAGATGAGTGTCATCACTATATTTATAAATTTATAAAACTCATGCTTTTGAACTTAACCTTAATATATTCTACAACTAAAACTACAACTACTATATAATGTATGTCCTCAAGCAATAAATAATAAATAGAAACTTCGTTTAGAACATAAAAACTTTCAAAATATGTACAAAGCCAAGATGGAAACTGAGACCGTAGTTGCTGGGATAGAGGGAAAATATCGTCACAACTTAAAAGTTGCGAAATTTTTTTTGTTAATTTTATTACATATATAGTAAACAATGGAAACAATTGTTTGAAACTTGCATAATATAATAACTTATACATGGAACTGTTACAAAATTAAACTTTAAAGGTTTTTCAAGTTTTTTCAAGTTCTTATAAGAATTTTCACTATAATTAGAAAAAATTCAGTTTGGTACTTTAAACAATTCTATTGGATTATATGG